>CBXJ02000730.1:0-31814 GCA_000612645.2 Trichuris muris
GTTGTGAGCCGCTACACTAGCCCTCCCCCAGAGAGCTGGGCGAACGGGTCGATGCAGGAAGATCCGGGCTGAAGAAAGCCGGCTTTATCCTATCCGCAGACACAGTCTCTTCTTTACCGTTTCGAATCAGTGTGACCGTCTTTGAGGTTCGCGCTGTGACCGCAAACGGTCCGTCGTACGCCGGTGAGAGTGGAGGCCGTGGCGCGTCGACGCGCACGAAAACGTGCGTAGCCGTACTGAGGCCCTTTGGTACATACCACGGTCGGTGCGAAGTCCGGCGTGTCGGCGTTGGGCGTACCGAGGCGAAAAACGCGTCTAACTGTGCTTTGTGTGCTGACGACATCGTGTGGGCGGTGGTTGGCGCAAAGAAAACAGAAGGCAGACGCAAGTGGGAACCATAGACAAGTTCGGCAGAGCTGTGACGCAAATCTTCTTTTATGGCGGAACGAATTCCTAAAAGTACAAACGGTAGGCTGTCAACCCATTGCGGCGATCGAAGTGCGTGCGCCGTCAAAGCTGCTTTCAAGTGTCTATGAAAGCGTTCGACCATCCCATTAGCCTGGGGATGATAGGCTGATGTTGGTGCGAGTTGCACTCCTAAGGAGTTAGCCAAAGCAAGCCATAAGGTACTTTGGAATTGACGGCCCTGGTCTGTTGTGACAACGGAAGGTATCCCAAATCTGGATATCCACGCGGCAGTGAATCCACGAGCGACGGTTTCGGCTTTGCAATTGAGTAACGGGACGGCTTCTGGCCAACGAGTAAATCGATCAACCATTGTAAGTAAGTAAGTATACCACGAGAAGATGGTAACGGTCCCACGATGTCTACGTGCACATGATCGAAACGAGACTCAGGAATTGCGAACAGCTTAGGTGGCGTCTTCACATGTCGTTGAATCTTCGTGCGTTGGCATATAAGACATTGCCTTGCCCACAAACGCACGTCTTTATTCACTCCAGGCCACACGTAATGGTTAGTAATCAGTTTCTGAGTAGCACGAATGCTTGGGTGCGAAAGTGAATGAAGAGCATTAAAAACTTGTCGACGGAACGAAAAAGGTAGGTATGGTCGCGGGTGCGTTTGTGAAACGTCACATGTTAAGGTCACCTGAAAATGTGGCAGTCTGATGTCGCGTAATTGCAAGGCAGATTTAGCTCTTAGCTGCGCCAGCTCGCAGTCTGCTACTTGCGCCTGGGCCAAACGTCGTACGTCGAGAGTATCAACAGTTGACGACAAGGAATTGACGTAAACTCGCGACAACGCGTCCGCTACTTGATTATCTGTCCCTTTTATATGGCGAACATCACTTGTGAAAGAAGTGATGAAGTCGAGGTGCCGTATTTCACGTGGATTATGCCGACTGGATGCATGTCGGATGGCATAAACTAACGGCTTATGATCTGTTAGAATGAAGAAATTACGGCCTTCTAGCCAGTGTCGAAAATGGCGTACGGCGAGGTACGTAGCTAAAAGTTCTCGGCCAAAAGCACTATACCGTGTCTCTCGAGCTTGAAATCGTCGTGAAAAGAAAGCGAGTGGTACCCATTTATCCTCTATGCGCTGCTGCAGTGCAGCCCCGGCAGCAATGTCCGACGCATCAACTACCAAAGACAAAGGTGCTCCCTCGTGTGGATGTGTTAGCAAAGTTGCTTGAGCTAGCTGTTCTTTGGCATTATGGAAGGCACGTCGTGCTTCCTCGGGAAGAGAAAAACGCTTACTTCCAAAACGAGACGATAGGAGACGTTCTAACGGGGCGAGCGTGCTGGCGACGTGAGGAATGAAGCGGCGATAGAAGTTGATGCAGCCGAGAAAACGGCGTAGCTGCGTCAGGTTTGTCGGTTCAGGCATTTGCTGAATAGCGGCGACTTTATCGGGCAACGGTTTAACACCATCTGCACTGATCTGCATACCAAGAAAATCAAGCTGCTCTACTTGGAAAACACACTTCGACGGATTTAGCTTTATGCCATACGTGACGAAGCGGCGAAACAGTTCGTTCAGGTGCTGCTGGTGCTCTGCTGTTGTAGAACTCGCAATGAGAACATCATCCAAGTAGGTAAAGCAGAAGTCCAATCCGCGAGTCACTTCGTCCATGAACCGTTGGAATGTTTGCGCTGCATTCCTTAACCCAAAAGGCATACGAGTATATTCAAACAAACCGAAGGGCGTTATTACTGCAGTTTTTGCGATGTCGTCAGCATACACAGGTATCTGCTGGTAAGCTCGGATAAGATCAAGCTTGGAGAAGATCTTCTTTCCAGCAAGCTTCGCTGTAACATCATGCAAGTGAGGAATGGGATAACGGTCAGGAACCGTAATACTGTTCAATCGGTGGTAGTCTCCGCAAGGTCTCCACACACCCGGTTCCTTCTTCGGGACAAGATGTAGTGGCGAGGCCCAACAGCTATTAGAAGGACGCACAATGCCCATCTGTATAAGCGTATCAAACTCTTTTCGGGCTGCAAGGAGACGTTCCGGGGGAAGACGACGAACTCTGGAGTACACGGGCGGACCTGTGGTGACAATGTGATGGCGAATCGGGTGCGGTGCGACGTCGGCGGGAGTCATACAAGAAGTCAACGAAGGATAATTATCTAAAATGGATGATGGGGTTTGTGATGTCGCTCGCAAACTTAGTGAATATACGTGGGCAGGATTCGAGTCTCCTTTGCGCGAGACAGTGAAGTTAGTAGCATCAATGAGGCGGTTGTGACGCATGTCAACCAATAGCTTAAAGTGACGTAAAAAATCTGCTCCTAGAATCGGTTGCTGTACATCAGCGAGAACGAAGGTCCATGGAAATTTCTGTCGCATACCGAAATCAACAGAAAAAGTCGTACTGCCGTAAGTACGGATTTGAGACCCGTTTGCAGCGAAAAGAAGTAATGTCGACGGTTGGATACGGTGGCGTGGAGGACGTGGGAGAACACTGACTTCAGAGCCTGTATCTACCAGGAAACGTCGCCCTGAAATCCGGTCGCGAATGATGAAAAGGCGGTGGGATGGCTTCGCCGGAGACTGTACCGCCATTAGTCTCCGGCTTCGTCGTTTCCCTGAAACGAGCAGGGCGGCCTGCAATGACGAGCGGCGGTTCCAAATTTACGGTGATAGAAGCACCAGTTGTTCGTTTGTCGGCGACGAGTGCCGAACCGGTTCTGCCGCGGGCTTCGGGAACCTGGGCGATAAAAACGTACCGTCGATGGCAGCGATCTCGTCGTGTTTACACTAGCTTCCAAGCGCGAGAGTTGCTCGCGGAGCAATTGCAACTCGTTTGCATCGACGTGTGTCCCGACGGCTGACACAGTTGCGTGTTCGCCGAGCGCGATTAATTCATCGGCTTTTTCTGCTATCTCGTCCAAGTCGGTCAAAGGTCCAGCTTTCAACAACAGTTGAACGTTCACTGGCAATCGGTCGAAGAAGAGACGACGAAAGAGGGACCCTTGCTGTTCTTCTGTATTGTCGACCAGTCTTCGCATTTCGCGAAGCAACTGGGATGGTTTCTGATCCGGACGAGGCGTAGCGTGCAACAGCTTTTGTAGCCTTTCGTCCTGTGACTCACTGAATCGACGCAGCAGCTTGGCTTTTAAGCACTCGTAGGGGCGGGTGGACTCGGGAGTTAAGAGGTCATCGATGTCTCCGGCGATATCATCAGGCAGGGCGGCGATCACGTAGTAGAACTTGGTCAACGAGGAGCTGACTTGTCGCAGGGCGAACTGTGCCTCACATTGTGCAAACCATAGCTTCGGAGAATGGGACCAGAACTGCGGAAGCTTTATCGTGAGCGCGGCGGCAGTGCCGGTGAGCGCGGCGGCAGTGTCAGTCGGTACGTCTGGGCCGTCGGACTTCATACTTACTCACGGGTCACCAATTTGGTGGACATAAAATAACGCAACTCAGCACACCGATTTTAATCTCTACCACTCTACAGTATATCACAAAGAATAAGCAAGGAGCATTCTTTTGCTGTATTTCGAAAGTATAGTCAGGCAAGCAAGTTGTGAGCCGCTACAAATTTTTTTCGAATCTTTTAAAAATTTCCTGGTCCGTGGTCGGCGATTTTTTCGAAAATTTCGAGGGCCTGGTATGCTGGGTGCCCCACAAGCATACTGTAGCATGACGCCATGCAAGAAAATGCAGGTATTTTCGACCGCCTCCTGTGACGTCACACATGCGGGTTTCACATTGGTATAATTTGCTGCAGACATTGTGATGTAGGTTGCGCCACTGTCGATTTCCCTACGCCGTGCGAACCAGAAAAGACTTATCGACGAACGTTATTGTTTCACCTATATCATAAATAACGGCAGCGGAGTACAACATCGAGCAAAAACGATACCACGATAGGCAATGCTTACAGGCACTACCTAAGTCTGGACTTTAACAGAAGAGTTATGCTTCCCTTATGGATTATGAAAACAACACGTCCGTAGGAATCGTTTTCTGCCCTTACCTAAGCCTAGACCTTAGCATAAGGGTTATGTTTCCCTTACGCGGTTGTGTCGTTCGCTGTTGTAAGTTTGAAGTACTTGTGCAAACGAAACTCTGACCGCAACTGGTGGTTGGGAAGTTTTTATTTGCAAAAAATGTGCGGTTGCAAGAAACGTACGGAGGATGTTCTTTTCCAGAGCTTTCGGAAAAATTTGGTTCTGTCGTCAGCGTATGGCAAAGGCTGAATTGGCGGAACGGAACAGAATGGCGCCATCCACTGGGGGAGGGCCGTACACGAACACTACCTTTACGTTTACTAAGCCTATATACTGCTCGCTGCCTAATGCAGATAACATTGGAAAACATCCGTTTAGTACACCTTTTCATGTACTAAACGTTTAAATGCTGCTCGCTGGAAATGTTTATTTCTAATTGGTTCAACAGCGACCAACCGTCCATTGCGAAAGATCTTTTATCTGCTTGAAGCGCATGACGGTTTGATGGAATGGAACTAGCACAAAAACAGGAACGAAGTTTTCCTCTTTGTTTTTGGTTAATGTAAGAGGTAGCCTTTGAACGAACAGCAGGTGAATGATCACCAGGCGAGCGTCGTTTACGCCCCACTACTCACACGAGTGTGGAAGTAGAAAATGTAGTAAAAAAGGATTCTCGCTGTGGGCTGCCGCTCCAACGTTTGTGATGGCTGTCACCGGGAAACACCGACAGCGTCAACTGGGTAACCTTCGAGGGGCATCATCCATCACCAGTTGACCACCCGGTCAGGGATGCACTGGGAGGACTGCTCACCTGGCGTGGACGTCCAAGACCCACCCAGCGGACGACACTATGTAAACAGGGGAAGGCGATGTGAGGGGTTCGGTGACTGTTATGCGTTCGGTGTGCAATAAACGTGTATTGTTTTCGTCGAGTTAGACTTACAAAAAACGTAGAGAGCGACGTTTTCTAGGCACATGCCACGGGGTCCCACCTGCACCAGCGCAGGTGTCAGCAATTAATGCGCACCATCGAATGCGGGCGAAGTTCGATATAAGCGACGCGACAAAGCTGCCTGCAGCGTATGGCAATTTGTGGTGACGAGCCGCTCGTGCCTGTCGAATAAATCGGTTCGAATCTCTCTCGCTCTTTCGCGTTGCAGCTCAAAACAGCAAACATTCTACAGCTAAGATAGCTATGGTAAGCTTTAAATAATAGCCTCAGAGATATCCCGGAGAAGGATATCGATACAGACTAATACTGTTCCGTAACAAAGGTTATGTAATAGCGACATGCCTGTGCGCTGTCTGATTCAAGCGCGAAACGGAATACGTCCATTTCGCTGGCATAAGTGTGACAGGACTCGCATAGCTGGCACAATCACTCTTCAATTCCGCTGTACGTTCACATGGCGTTCAGTCATTGTTGTAGAACGACAATGTGTGTGTAAACGAAGAGTACAGATGTTCAGATCAACGCGGCTATGCAGTTACCGGTAAAAACCTTATCAAAGACGCAGAAGCTGCGTTCGTCCCTGGGGCTACGCGCAACAGTTGCGCTTATCATTTTATGTTAAAATCGGTACGTTCGTAGCGGCACGACGATCATGACGGATGAATGGCCAGGGTATGCGTCCCTGTCCAACGAGGGCTACACGCACTTGCGTGTTAACCACAGTGCACACTTCGTCGACCCGCGGACAGGGCGCATACCCAGACGATAGAGTCCGTCTGGGCCCATCTGAAGCGTCAAAACAAAGTCCGCTGCGGAACGGCCAGGACGATAGTTTCGTCCTACCTCAATGAGTACATGTGGCGACGAAGGCTGCGACGTACCGATGACCCGTTCCTTAAAATCATGGAACACATCGCTGCCGTTTCTCCCGCCGCGCTGATGGCGCGCCACATGCGCTCAATTTTTCTTTTTGACTGAAGATATTACTTATCAATAAACAGTGTGACGGCTAATTCGTTCGGGCTGCACTGCATCTGTGCTTATCGACCGCTGAATGTCATCTACCTAATAAACCTTAAACCCAAACCGCACGTTGAATCATAAAAGTAAATTTAAAACTAAAGTACAACTGATACACCTTCGGTTCGCAATCGGCATACTTAAGCTCAACAGGTGCGTGTTGATTCAAGGCTGGCGACCCACGTATACGATTAGTACACGAAGAAAGGAATAACGCACGTAACGTCCCAAAGACTGGCCGTTAAAGTAAACATAAACACAATTTTTACACCTGCAACTTTTAGGCGGTCAACGTCAACCGAAAATTAGCCAGCTAATGCATAGACAGCGAGCAGCATATGGGCTTAGTAAAGGCGAACAGCGCTGACGTGACGTCACAGGAGGCGGTCGCAAATACCTGCATTTTCTTACATGGCGTCATGCTACAGTATGCTTGTGGGCACCCAGCATACCAGGCCAATTTCGACTTCGTAAAATTAGCAATTTTCGAGCCGTAACGACAAAATTTATGTCATTTTTCACGTCTCGACGTGCTCTAGAACGATTTTAGAACCATTTCAGCCGAAAAAATCAAAAAATTTTTTTTCGAATTTTTTTGAAGATTTCGAAACATTTGTAAAGAATTCGTTTTCCTAAATCGTCAATTTTGAGCACTACCGAGGAAACTTATATCGTTTTTCACGTCTAGATGTGTTCTAGAATGATTTTAAGGTAATTTGGCGAAAAAACTGACAAAAAGTTTTTTTCGAATTTTTTAAAAATTTCCAGGTCCGGGGTCGGCGATTTTCTCGAAAATTTCGACTTTGTAAAATTCGAAATTTTTGAGGCCTGACGACGAAATTTATGTCGTTTTTCACGTCTCCATGGGCTCTAGAACGATTTTAGAACCATTTGAGCCGAAATATCAAAAAAAATCTTTTTCAAATTTTTTCGAAAATTTCGAAAATTTTTTGAAAAATTCGTTTTCCTGAAATCGACAATTTTTTAGCATTACCGACGAAACTTATATCGTTTTTCACCTCTCGATGTGCTCTAGAATGACTTTAAACCCATTTTAGCGAAAAAACTGACAAAAAATTTTTCTCGAATTTTTTAAAAATTTCCTGGTCCGTGGTCGGCGATTTTTTCGAAAATTTCGACTTCGTAAAATTAGCAATCTCTGAGCCCTAACGACAAAATTTATGTCATTTTTCACGTCTCGACGTGCTCTAGAACGATTTTAGAACCATTTCAGCCGAAAAAATGAAAAAAAATTTTTTCGAATTTTTTTGAAGATTTCGAAACATTTTTAAAGAATTCGTTTTCCTAAAGTCGTCAATTTTTGAGCACTACCGACGAAACTTATACCGTGTTTCACGTCTAGATGTGCTCTAGAATGATTTTAAACCCATTTTGGCGAAATAGCTGACAAAAAACTTTTTTCGAATTTTTAAAAAATTCCAGGTCCGGGGTCGGCGATTTTTTCGAAAAATTCGACTTCCTAAAATTGTCAATTTTTGAGCCCCAGCGACGAAATTTATGTCGTTTTTCACGTCTCCATGGGCTCTAGAACGATTTTAGAACCATTTGAGCCGAAAAAATCAAAAAAAATTTTTTTCGAATATTTTCGAAAATTTCGAAAATTTTTTGAAAAAGTCGTTTTCCTGAAATCGACAATTTTTCAGCATTACCGACGAAACTTATATCGTTTTTCACCTCTCGATGTGCTCTAGAATGGTTTTAAACCCATTTTGGCGAAAAAACTGACAAAACATTTTTTTCGAATTTTTTAAAAATTTCCTTGTCTGGGGCCGGCGATTCTTTCGAAAATTTCGACTTCGTAAAATTCGCAACTTTTGAGACCAGACGACAAAACTTATGTCATTTTTCACGTCTCGACGTGCTGTAGAAGGATTTTAGAACCATTTCAGCCGCGAAAATCAAAAAAAATTTTTTTTCGAATTTTCTTGAATATATCGAAACATTTTTAAAGAATTCTCCTAAAATCGTCAATTTTTGAGCACTAGCGACGAAACTTATATCGTTTTTCACGTCTAGATGTGCTCTAGAATGATTTTAAGGTCATTTTGGCGAAAAAACTGACAAAAAGTTTTTTTCGAATTTTTTAAAAAATTTCCAGGTCCGGGGTCGGCGATTTTCTCGAAAATTTCGACTTTGTAAAATACGAAATTTTTGAGGCCTGACGACAAAACTTATGTCATTTTTCACGTCTCGACGTGCTCTAGAACGATTTTAGAACCATTTGAGCCGAAAAAATGAAAAAAAATTTTTTTCGAATTTTTTCGAAAATTTCGAAAATTTTTTGAAAAATTCGTTTTCCTGAAATCGACAATTTTTTTGCACTACCGACGAAACTTATATCGTTTTTCACGTCTAGATGTGCTCTAGAATGACTTTAAACCCATTTTAGCGAAAAAACTGACAAAAAATTTTTCTCGAATTCTTTAAAATTTCCTGGTCCGTGGTCGGCGACTTTTTCGAAAATTTCGACTTCGTAAAATTCCCAATTTTTGAGCTCCAGCGACGAAATTTATGTCGTTTTTCACGTCTCGACGTGCTCTAGAACGATTTTAGAACCATTTCAGCCGAAAAAATGAAAAAAAATTTTTTTCGAATTTTTTTAAAAATTTCGAAATATTTTTGAAGAATTCGTTTTCCTGAAATCGTCAATCTTTGAGCACTACCGACGAAACTTATATCGTTTTTCACGTCTAGATGTGGTCTAGAATGATTTTAAACTCATTTTGGCGAAAAAACTGACAAAAAATTTTTTTCGAATTTTTTAAAAATTTCCTGGTCCGGGGTCGGCGATTTTTTCGAAAATTTCGACTTTGTAAAATTCGAAATTTTTGAGACCTGACGACGAAATTTATGTCATTTTTCACGTCTCGACGTGCTCTAGAACGATTTTAGAACAATTTCAGCCGAAAAAATCAAAAAAAATTTTTTTTCGAATTTTTTTGAAGATTTCGAAACATTTTTAAAGAATTCGTTTTCCTGAAATCGACAATTTTTCAGCATTACGGACGAAACTTCTATCGTTTTTCACCTCTCGATGTGCTCAATAATGATTTTAAACCCATTTTGGCGAAAAAACTGACAAAAAATTTTTTTCGAATTTTTTAAAAATTTCCTTGTCTGGGGTCGGCGATTCTTTCGAAAATATCGACTTCGTAAAATTCGCAATTTTTCAGACATGTCGACGAAATTTATGTCGTTTTTCACGTCTCGACGTGCTCTAGAACGATTTTAGAACCATTTCAGCCGAAAAAATGAAAAAAAAATTTTTTTCGAATTTTTTCGAAAATTTCGAAAAATTTTTTGAAAAATTCGTTTTCCTGAAATCGACAATTTTTGAGCATTACCGACGAAACTTATATCGTTTTTCCTCTCGATGTGCTCTAGAATGGTTTTAAACCCATTTTGGCGAAAAACTGACAAAACATTTTTTTCGAATTTTTTAAAAATTTCCTTGTCTGGGGCCGGCGATTCTTTCGAAAATTTCGACTTCGTAAAATTCGCAATTTTTCAGACATGACGACGATATTTATGTCGTTTTTCACGTCTCGACATGCTCTAGAACGATTTTGAAACCATTTCAGCCGAAAAAATCAAAAAATTTTTTTTCGAGTTTTTTCGAAAATTTCGGAAATTTTTTGCAAAATTCGTTTTCCTGAAATCGACAATTTTTCAGCATTACCGACGAAACTTATATCGTTTTTCCCCTCTCGATGTGCTCTACAATGATTTTAAGCCCATTTTGGCGAAAAAACTGACAAAAAATTTCTTTCGAATTTTTTAAAATTTCCTGGTCCGTGGTCGGGGATTTTTTAGAAAATTTCGACTTCGTAAAATTAGCAATTTCTGAGCCCTAACGACAAAATTTATGTCATTTTTCACGTCTCGACGTGCTCTAGAACAATTTTAGAACCATTTCAGCCGAAAAAATCAAAAAAAATTTTTTTTCGAATTTTTTTGAAGATTTCGAAACATGAAGTTGTGTCTTCACGGATTTCTCCCGTTTTTTGGTTCTTGTACGTTGGAGGATCTATAAGTAAACTGACACGGTCTCCCTACCAGCGGATGGATGGGAGTGGTTATGAGAAGACACGGTCAGAAAGCGACGTACAAGTTTTGTCTCGGATATTTCGGAACGCTCGAGTTCCGTCTTCAGCGAGCAAGAGCAACTTTTTACTTCGTTGTCGGGTTAAATACGAGTCAGAGACAAGGGTGGAAGAAGTTACATGTCAGCTCGGTAGGATGCAACATCTGGTTTTATTAATAATGGCATCCCAAACTTCGCTGACATGTACACCTTTGTCGCGGTTGATGCAGCTGTTATGTCGAATGTAAAAGGCTTCTTTAATACGCCGCATGTGGAAGCGGTCTTCGCGGCAGAGAATGCGCGGTTCAAGGTCGAGTGAGCATGTGGCACCATGCTCAACAACCGCGGAAGCCTTCAAAGCCTCATCCATGATCTTGGTTGGATCGCGGGTTTGGGGTCGTCCACGGCGTTGCGTTGGTAACCCGTCGAGTCTTTGTTTCGCGGTCTTGTAACGGGCCAGCGCAGCCGTGTGTTCATGAAATCTATCAAGTAAAGTTTTGACCGTTTCTCCTATGTAGGAGGCGTAGCAACCACACTTGATTTCATAAACGACGCCTGGTCTCCTATCCAGTGGAACCTTGATCTTGTCACTACGTAACAGGGAACGGAGATTACAGGAACTTTTAAACCGAACATTAAAGTTTAAAGCGTGACCCAGACGTTTAAGGCGCTCCCCCAAACCACTAAAGTATGGGACGTATAGAACAGGGTGAGGTAATGAAGTGGACCCCGGTGGGTTTGTCGATGTTTTATGTAATCTACGTTGTATGATAGAGTTGATAAAGTGTTTTGGATAACCATTGGAAGTTAAAGTGGTGGAAATGTGTTTTAATTCTGAATTTAGATACTCCGGGTCACATACCTCAAGTGCGCGGTTTACCATACCGATTACAATGCAACGTTTAACTGCAATAGGGTGGTGGGAGGAGAAATGCAATAACCGGTCAGAGTTGGTCGGTTTTCTATATACGGTCGTGTTTATTCTATAACCTTTTTTGATAACCAGCACGTCTAAAAACGGTAACCTACTGTTACACTCTTTTTCATGGTTACTTTAATGTTGTTAGGAAAAAGAGAATTCAAGTGTTCAAGAAAGGGTTCTTCATTACCTGTTTTGATAATTGCAAAAATGTCATCTACATATCTTTTGAAAAACGAAGGTGCAGACCCGCTCTCGCAAGTACTAAAGGCCTTCTCCTCGAGGTGTTCCATGAAGATCTCGGCGAGAATGGGCGAGAGTGGACTACCCATAGGAGCCCCGTCCTTTTGTGTGAAGAACCTATCCTGGAACCTGAAGTGATTTCCTTCTTGCATGCAAAAGGCAACAAGTCTACTAATGTGAAACGGGTTCAATTTTGTTCTTTCATGCAAAGAGTCATCTGATTCCAGGATACGTTTAAGGATGTCAATTGTGTGTGAGACTGGTATACATGTGAAGAGGTCTTTAACATCGTAACTTACCAAAACATCAGTACTGTTTAACTGTACAGTTTTAATTTCGTTAACGAATTGTTTACAGTTTTTAACGTAAGATGAGCGATGTCCGGTTAGTGGTTTAATAATATTCTTCAGGTACGTACAAAGTCTGGACGTTAGGCTATTAATGCTCGAAACTACTGGTCTGAGGGGGACCCCTGGTTTATGAATTTTGGGGAGTCCGTATAGTTCCGGGCATTTACTATTGCACGTGTAATAAAGTAGTTTATTTATTTTAGAAACATTACATTCGACATAACAGCTGCATCAACCGCGACAAAGGTGTACATGTCAGCGAAGTTTGGGATGCCATTATTAATAAAACCAGATGTTGCATCCTACCGAGCTGACATGTAACTTCTTCCACCCTTGTCTCTGACTCGTATTTAACCCGACAACGAAGTAAAAAGTTGCTCTTGCTCGCTGAAGACGGAACTCGAGCGTTCCGAAATATCCGAGACAAAACTTGTACGTCGCTTTCTGACCGTGTGTTCTCATAACCACTCCCATCCATCCGCTGGTAGGGAGACCGTGTCAGTTTACTTATAGATCCTCCAACGTACAAGAACCAAAAAACGGGAGAAATCCGTGAAGACACAACTTCATGAAGATCTACGCCCCCGTTAAAAGACATCCAGTCTTTCGATTTCGAAACATTTATAAAGAATTCGCTTTCCTAAAATCGTCAATCTTTTAGCACTACCGACGAATCTTATATCGTTTTTCACGTCTAGATGTGCTCTAGAATGATTTTAAACCCATTTTGGCGAAATAACTGACAAAAAACTTTTTTCGAATTTTTTAGAAATTTCCTTGTCTGGACTCGGCGATTCTTTCGAAAATTTCGACTTCGTAAAATTCACAATTTTTCAGACATGTCGACGAAATTTATGTCGTTTTTCACGTCTCGACGTGCTGTAGAAGGATCTTAGAACCATTTCAGCCGAAAAAATCAAGAAAAATTTTTTTCGAATTTTTTCGAAAATTTCGAAAATTTTTTGAAATATTCGTTTTCCTGAAATCGACAATTTTTCAGCATTACCGACGAAACTTCTATCGTTTTTCACCTCTCGATGTGCTCTAGAATGATTTTAAACCCATTTTGTCGAAGAAACTGACAAAAAATTTTTCTCGAATTTTTTAAAAATTTCCTGGTCCGTGGTCGGGGATTTTTTTGAAAATTTCGACTTCGTAAAATTAGCAATCTCTGAGCCCTAACGACAAAATTTATGTCATTTTTCACGTCTCGACGTGCTCTAGAACGATTTTAGAACCATTTCAGCCGAGAAAATCAAAAAAATTTTTTTTCGAATTTTTTTGAATATATCGAAACATTTTTAAAAGAATTCGTTTTCCTAAAATCGTCAATTTTTGAGCACTACCGACGAAACTTATATCGTTTTTCACGTCTAGATGTGCTCTAGAATGATTTTAAGGTCATTTTAGCGAAAAAACTCACAAAAAGTTTTTTTCGAATTTTTTAAAAATTTCCAGGTCCGGGGTCGGCGATTTTCTCGAAAATTTCGACTTTGTAAAATTCGAAATTTTTGAGGCCTGACCACGAAACTTATGTCATTTTTCACGTCTCGACGTGATGTAGAAGGATTTTTGAACCATTTCAACCGAAAAAATCAAGAAAAATTTTTTTCGAATTTTTTCGAAAATTTCGAAAATTTTTTGAAATATTCGTTTTCCTGAAATCGACAATTTTTCAGCATTACCGACGAAGCTTCTATCGTTTATCAACTGTCGATGTGCTCTAGAATGATTTTAAACCCATTTTGGCGAAAAAACTGACAAAAAATTTTTCACGAATTTTTTAAAAATTTCCTGGTCCGTGGTCGGCGATTTTTTCGAAAATTTCGACTTCGTAAAATAAGCAATTCTTGAGCCCTAACGACAAAATTTATGTCATTTTTCACGTCTCGACCTGCTCTAGAACGATTTTAGAACCATTTCTGCCGAAAAAATCAAAAAAAATTTTTTTTCGAATTTTTTTGAAGATTTCGAAACATTTTTAAAGAATTCGTTTTCCTAAAATCGTCAATTTTTGAGTACTACCGACGAAACGTATATCGTTTTTCACGTCTAGATGTGCTCTAGAATGATTTTAAGGTCATTTTGGCGAAAAAACTGACAAAAAGTTTTTTTCGAATTTTTTAAAAATTTCCAGGTCCGGGGTCGGCGATTTTCTCGAAAATTTCGACTTTGTAAAATTCGAAATTTTTGAGGCCTGACGACAAAACTTATGTCATTTTTCACGTCTCGACGTGCTGTAGAAGGATTTTAGATCCATTTGAGCCGAAAAAATCAAAAAAAATTTTTTTCGAATTTTTTCGAAAATTTCGAAAATTTTTTGAAAAATTCGTTTTCCTGAAATCGACAATTTTTCTGCACTACCGACGAAACTTATATCGTTTTTCACCTCTCGATGTGCTCTAGAATGACTTTAAACCCATTTTGGCGAAAAAACTGACAAAAAATTTTTTTCGAATTCTTTAAAATTTCCTGGTCCGTGGTCGGCGACTTTTTCGAAAATTTCGACTTCGTAAAATTAGCAATTTTTGAGCCCTAACGACGAAATTTATGTCATTTTTCACGTCTCGACGTGCTCTAGAACGATTTTAGAACCATTTCAGCCGAAAAAATCGAAAAAAATTTTTTTTCGAATTTTTTCGAAGATTTCGAAAGATTTTTAAAAAATTCGTTTTCCTAAAATTGTCAATTTTTGAGCATTACCGACGAAACTTATATCGTTTTTCACCTCTCGATGTGCTCTAGAATGGTTTTAAGCCCATTTTGGCGAAAAAACTGACAAAACATTTTTTACGACTTTTTAAAAATTTCCTTGTCTGGGGCCAGCGAATCTTTCGAAAATTTCGACTTCGTAAAATTCGCAATTTTTAGACCTGACGGCAAAACTTATGTCATTTTTCACGTCTCGACGTGCTGTAGAAGGATTTTAGAACCATTACAGACGAAAAAGACAAAAAAAATTTTTTTCGAATTTTTTCGAAAATTTCAAAAATTTTTTGAAAAATTTGTTTTCCTCAAATCGACAATTTTTCAGCATTACCGACGAAATTTATATCGTTTTTCACCTCTCGATGTTCTCTAGAATGATTTTAAACCCATTTTGGCGAAAGAACTGACAAAAAATTTTTTTCGAATTTTTTAAAAATTTCCTGGTCCGGGGTCGGCGATTTTTTCGAAAATTTCGACTTCGTAAAATTCGCAATTTTTCAGACATGACGACGATATTTATGTCGTTTTTCACGTCTCGACATGCTCTAGAACGATTTTGAAACCATTTCAGCCGAAAAAATCAAAAAAATTTTTTTTCGAATTTTTTCGAAAATTTCGAAAATTTTTTGAAAAATTCGTTTTCCTGAAATCGACAATTTTTAAGCATTACCGACGAAACTTATATCGTTTTTCACCTTTCGATGTGCTCTAGAATGATTTTAACCCATTTTAGCGAAAAAACTGACAAAAATTTTTTTCGAATTTTTTAAAATTTCCTGGTCCGGGGTCGGCGATTTTTCGAAAATTTCGACTTCGTAAAATTAGCAATCTCTGAGCCCTAACGACAAAATTTATGTCATTTTTCACGTCTCGACGTGCTCTAGAACGATTTTAGAACCATTTCAGCCGAAAAAATCAAAAAAAATTTTTTTCGAATTTTTTTGAAATTTCGAAACATTTTTAAAAAATTCGTTTTC
Source organism: Trichuris muris (assembly GCA_000612645.2). Taxonomy (NCBI): domain Eukaryota; kingdom Metazoa; phylum Nematoda; class Enoplea; order Trichinellida; family Trichuridae; genus Trichuris; species Trichuris muris. Next base: position 15,703 of record CBXJ02000730.1, read on the forward strand.
CTAAAATCGTCAATTTTTGAGCACTACCGACGAAACTTATATCGTTTTTCACATCTCGATGTGCTCTAGAATGGTTTTAAACCCATTTTGGCGAAAAAACTGACAAAAAATTTTTTTCGAATTTTTTAAAAATTTCCTGGTCCGGGTCGGCGATTTTTTCGAAAATTTCGACTTCGTAAAATTCGCAATTTTTAGACCTGACGACGAAATTTATGTCATTTTTCACGTCTCGACGTGCTGTAGAACGATTTTAGAACCATTTCAGCCGAAAAAATCAAAAAAAATTTTTTTCGAATATTTTCGAAAATTTCGAAAATTTTTTGAAAATTCGTTTTCCTGAAATCGACAATTTTTCAGCATTACCGACGAAACTTATATCGTTTTTCACCTCTCGATGTGCTCTAGAATGATTTAAACCCATTTTGGCGAAAAAACTGACAAAAAATTTTTTCGAATTTTTAAAAATTTCCTGGTCCGTGGTCGGCGATTTTTCGAAAATTTCGACTTCGTAAAATTAGCAATTTCTGAGCCCTAACGACAAAATTTATGTCATTTTTCACGTCTCGACGTGCTCTAGAACGATTTTAGAACCATTTCAGCCGAAAAAATCAAAAAAATTTTTTTCGAATTTTTTTGAAGATTTCGAAACATTTTTAAAGAATTCGTTTTCCTAAAATCGTCAATTTTTGAGCACTACCGACGAAACTTATATCGTTTTTCACGTCTAGATGTGCTCTAGAATGATTTTAAGGTCATTTTAGCGAAAAAACTCACAAAAAGTTTTTTCGAATTTTTTAAAAATTTCCAGGTCCGGGGTCGGCGATTTTCTCGAAAATTTCGACTTTGTAAAATTCGAAATTTTTGAGGCCTGACGACGAAACTTATGTCATTTTTCACGTCTCGACGTGCTGTAGAAGGATTTTAGAACCATTTCAGGCGAAAAAATCAAAAAAATTTTTTCGAATTTTTTCGAAAATTTCGAAAATTTTTTGAAAAATTCGTTTTCCTGAAATCGACAATTTTTCAGCATTACCGACGAAACTTATATCGTTTTTCACCTCTCGATGTGCTCTAGAATGATTTAAACCCATTTTGGCGAAAAAACTGACAAAAAATTTTTTTCGAATTTTTTAAAATTTCCTGGTCCGTGGTCGGCGATTTTTTCGAAAATTTCGACTTCGTAAAATTCGCAATTTTTGAGCCCTAACGACAAAATTTATGTCATTTTTCACGTCTCGACGTGCTCTAGAACGATTTTAGAACCATTTCAGCCGAAAAAATCAAAAAAAATTTTTTTTCGAATTTTTTTGAAGATTTCGAAACATTTTTAAAGAATTCGTTTTCCTAAAATCGTCAATTTTTGAGTACTACCGACGAAACTTATATCGTTTTTCACGTCTAGATGTGCTCTAGAATGATTTTAAACCCATTTTGGCGAAAAAACTGACAAAAATTTTTTTCGAATTTTTTAAAAATTTCCATGTCCGGGGTCGGCGATTTTTTCGAAAATTTCGACTTCGTAAAATTCGCAATTTTTGAGGCCTGACGACAAAACTTATGTCATTTTTCACGTCTCGACGTGCTGTAGAAGGATTTTAGAACCATTTCAGCCGAAAAAATCAAAAAAAATTTTTTTTCGATTTTTTTCGAAAATTTCGAAAATTTTTTGAAAAATTCGTTTTCCTGAAATCGACAATTTTTTAGCATTACCGACGAAACTTATATCGTTTTTCACCTCTCGATGTGCTCTAGAATGATTTTAAACCCATTTTGGCGAAAAAACTGACAAAAAATTTTTTTCGAATTCTTTAAAATTTCCTGGTCCGTGGTCGGCGACTTTTTCGAAAATTTCGACTTCGTAAAATTAGCAATTTTTGAGCCCTAACGACGAAATTTATGTCATTTTTCACGTCTCGACGTGCTCTAGAACGATTTTAGAACCATTTCAGCCGAAAAAATCGAAAAAAACTTTTTTCGAATTTTTTCGAAGATTTCGAAAGATTTTTAAAAATTCGTTTTCCTAAAATCGTCAATTTTTGAGCATTACCGACGAAACTTATATCGTTTTCACCTCTAGATGTGCTCTAGAATGATTTTAAACCCATTTTGGCGAAAAAACTGACAAAAAATTTTTTACGACTTTTTAAAAATTTCCTTGTCTGGGGCCAGCGAATCTTTCGAAAATTTCGACTTCGTAAAATTCGCAATTTTTAGACCTGACGGCAAAACTTATGTCATTTTTCACGTCTCGACGTGCTGTAGAAGGATTTTAGAACCATTACAGACGAAAAAGACAAAAAAAATTTTTTTCGAATTTTTTCGAAAATTTCAAAAATTTTTTGAAAAATTTGTTTTCCTCAAATCGACAATTTTTCAGCATTACCGACGAAATTTATATCGTTTTTCACCTCTCGATGTTCTCTAGAATGATTTTAAACCCATTTTGGCGAGAGAACTGACAAAAAATTTTTTTCGAATTTTTTAAAAATTTCCTTGTCTGGCGCCGGCCATTCTTTCGAAAATTTCGACTTCGTAAAATTCGCAATTTTTCAGACATGACGACGATATTTATGTCGTTTTTCACGTCTCGACGTGCTCTAGAACGATTTTAGAACCATTTCAGCCGAAAAAATCAAAAAAAATTTTTTTTCGAATTTTTTCGAAAATTTCGAAAATTTTTGAAAAATTCGTTTTCCTGAAATCGACAATTTTTCAGCATTACCGACGAAACTTATATCGTTTTTCACCTCTCGATGTGCTCTAGAATGATTTTAAACCCATTTTGGCGAAAAAACTGACAAAAAATTTTTTTCGAATTTTTTAAAAATTTCCTGGTCCGTGGTCGCGGATTTTTTAGAAAATTTCGACTTCGTAAAATTAGCAATTTTTGAGCCCTAACGACGAAATTTATGTCATTTTTCACGTCTCGACGTGCTCTAGAACGATTTTAGAACCATTTCAGCCGAGAAAATCAAAAAAATTTTTTTTCGAATTTTTTTGAATATATCGAAACATTTTTAAAGAATTCGTTTTCCTAAAATCGTCAATTTTTGAGCACTACCGACGAAACTTATATCGTTTTTCACGTCTAGATGTGCTCTAGAATGATTTTAAGGTCATTTTAGCGAAAAAACTCACAAAAAGTTTTTTTCGAATTTTTTAAAAATTTCCAGGTCCGGGGTCGGCGATTTTCTCGAAAATTTCGACTTTGTAAAATTCGAAATTTTTGAGGCCTGACCACGAAACTTATGTCATTTTTCACGTCTCGACGTGATGTAGAAGGATTTTTGAACCATTTCAACCGAAAAAATCAAGAAAAATTTTTTTCGAATTTTTTCGAAAATTTCGAAAATTTTTTGAAATATTCGTTTTCCTGAAATCGACAATTTTTCAGCATTACCGACGAAGCTTCTATCGTTTTTCAACTGTCGATGTGCTCTAGAATGATTTTAAACCCATTTTGGCGAAAAAACTGACAAAAAATTTTTCACGAATTTTTTAAAAATTTCCTGGTCCGTGGTCGGCGATTTTTTCGAAAATTTCGACTTCGTAAAATAAGCAATTCTTGAGCCCTAACGACAAAATTTATGTCATTTTTCACGTCTCGACCTGCTCTAGAACGATTTTAGAACCATTTCTGCCGAAAAAAATCAAAAAAAATTTTTTTTCGAATTTTTTTGAAGATTTCGAAACATTTTTAAAGAATTCGTTTTCCTAAAATCGTCAATTTTTGAGCACTACCGACGAAACTTATATCGTTTTTCACGTCTAGATGTGCTCTAGAATGATTTTAAGGTCTTCTTGGCGAAAAAACTGACAAAAAGTTTTTTTCGAATTTTTTAAAAATTTCCAGGTCCGGGGTCGGCGATTTTCTCGAAAATTTCGACTTTGTAAAATTCGAAATTTTTGAGGCCTGACGACAAAACTTATGTCATTTTTCACGTCTCGACGTGCTGTAGAAGGATTTTAGATCCATTTGAGCCGAAAAAATCAAAAAAAATCTTTTACAAATTTTCTCGAAAATTTCGAAAATTATTTTGAAAAATTCGTTTTCCTGAAATCGACAATTTTTTTGCACTACCGACGAAACTTATATCGTTTTTCACCTCTCGATGTGCTCTAGAATGATTTTAAACCCATTTTGGCGAAAAAACTGACAAAAAATTTTTTTCGAATTTTTTAAAATTTCCTGGTCCGTGGTCGGCGACTTTTTCGAAAATTTCGACTTCGTAAAATTAGCAATTTTGAGCCCTAACGACGAAATTTATGTCATTTTTCACGTCTCGACGTGCTCTAGAACGATTTTAGAACCATTTCAGCCGAAAAAATCGAAAAAAATTTTTTTTCGAATTTTTTCGAAGATTTCGAAAGATTTTTAAAAAATTCGTTTTCCTAAAATTGTCAATTTTTGAGTATTACCGACGAAACCTATATCGTTTTCACCTCTAGATGTGCTCTCGAATGACTTTAAGCCCATTTTGGCGAAAAAACTGACATAACATTTTTTACGACTTTTTAAAAATTTCCTTGTCTGGGGCCAGCGAATCTTTCGAAAATTTCGACTTCGTAAAATTCGCAATTTTTAGACCTGACGGCAAAACTTATGTCATTTTTCACGTCTCGACGTGCTGTAGAAGGATTTTAGAACCATTACAGACGAAAAAGACAAAAAAAATTTTTTTCGAATTTTTTCGAAAATTTCAAAAATTTTTTGAAAAATTTGTTTTCCTCAAATCGACAATTTTTCAGCATTACCGACGAAATTTATATCGTTTTTCACCTCTCGATGTGCTCTAGAATGATTTTAAACCCATTTTGGCGAAAACTGACAAAAAACTTTTTTCGAATTTTTTAAAAATTTCCTTGTCTGGGGCGGCCATTCTTTCGAAAATTTCGACTTCGTAAAATTCGCAATTTTTCAGACATGACGACGAAATTTATGTCGTTTTTCACGTCTCGACGTGCTCTAGAACGATTTTAGAACCATTTCAGCCGAAAAAATGAAAAAAATTTTTTTTCGATTTTTTTCGAAAATTTCGAAAATTTTTTGAAAAATTCGTTTTCCTGAAATCGACAATTTTTCAGCATTACCGACGAAACTTATATCGTTTTTCACCTCTCGATGTGCTCTAGAATGATTTTAAACCCATTTTGGCGAAAAAACTGACAAAAAATTTCTTTCGAATTTTTTAAAATTTCCTGGTCCGTGGTCGGGGATTTTTTAGAAAATTTCGACTTCGTAAAATTAGCAATTTCTGAGCCCTAACGACAAAATTTATGTCATTTTTCACGTCTCGACGTGCTCTAGAACGATTTTAGAACCATTTCAGCCGAAAAAATCAAAAAAAATTTTTTTTCGAATTTTTTTGAAGATTTCGAAACATGAAGTTGTGTCTTCACGGATTTCTCCCGTTTTTTGGTTCTTGTACGTTGGAGGATCTATAAGTAAACTGACACGGTCTCCCTACCAGCGGATGGATGGGAGTGGTTATGAGAAGACACGGTCAGAAAGCGACGTACAAGTTTTGTCTCGGATATTTCGGAACGCTCGAGTTCCGTCTTCAGCGAGCAAGAGCAACTTTTTACTTCGTTGTCGGGTTAAATACGAGTCAGAGACAAGGGTGGAAGAAGTTACATGTCAGCTCGGTAGGATGCAACATCTGGTTTTATTAATAATGGCATCCCAAACTTCGCTGACATGTACACCTTTGTCGCGGTTGATGCAGCTGTTATGTCGAATGTAAAAGGCTTCTTTAATACGCCGCATGTGGAAGCGGTCTTCGCGGCAGAGAATGCGCGGTTCAAGGTCGAGTGAGCATGTGGCACCATGCTCAACAACCGCGGAAGCCTTCAAAGCCTCATCCATGATCTTGGTTGGATCGCGGGTTTGGGGTCGTCCACGGCGTTGCGTTGGTAACCCGTCGAGTCTTTGTTTCGCGGTCTTGTAACGGGCCAGCGCAGCCGTGTGTTCATGAAATCTATCAAGTAAAGTTTTGCCCGTTTCTCCTATGTAGGAGGCGTGGCAACCACACTTGATTTCATAAACGACGCCTGGTCTCCTGTCCAGTGGAACCTTGATCTTGTCACTACGTAACAGGGAACGGAGATTACAGGAACTTTTAAACCGAACATTAAAGTTTAAAGCAATGTTTCCCAACGGGGGCGATATCGCCCCCTGGGGGGCGATTTTGATGCTCAGGGGGGCGGTGAAGGCCAGGGGGGCGACGAAGGGGGCGATGGAAGGTTCAGGGGGGCGATAGGATGCGGAGGGGGGCGATAGAAAGCTAAGGGTATGGTGCTATGGTGAAAGCTAAGAAGGGTGAGGGTATGGTGCTAAGCTAAGCGTTTTCTGAGTCGTGCATTTTTCGCTGCTTGCTGTGTACTCTTCAAGAAGTTTTGATTCTGAGTGTTCAACTTGCGCCTATTCAAGCATTTTAAGTAAGTGAGATGGCCTCATGTACTTGAGCATTTAATAACTACGGCTATTAAACCTGTAGAAGGGCTAACAGAGAATCCACGTGAGCACTATTCCAAAGCGAAAGAAGCGGTCGCATACCAAAGCGAACGTCAGGTTTTTGAAGGCTTAACTGCTCTGCCATTGATTAGAGAACCGTCGAAGTTGAAGAGGTTAGTTAAATGCACCCCGACCCGAAAGGATTCCTCAGAAAAAATTGGTTTGCAGGGTGAGGCATGTCAGAGCCTAAGAAAAAGTGCAGGCTCCACAGCGCGGATTACTTGAAATATGGCTTCATTCCTTCGCACGGTAACAGACATTTATCGATGTGTCTGATTTGCGAGAAAGTGCTATCGAATGAGGCTATGAAACCTTCACGGATGTTGGACCACCTTTCTAGACAGCATCCGGAGAAAGCAGATAAAGATGTCTCATATTTTCAAGCGCTTCGCGACAAGCGAACTAAACAGCCCAGGTTAGGGAAGCCATTTTCCTGGACATCCAAAGAAGTTTGCGATGGCTTGCTTGCGTCTTACAGAATTTCAATGTTGATTGCGAAAACTGGATATGCCCATACAGTTGGCGAGGAACTGCTAATTCCAGTAGTAAGTGAGGTACTGGAAACAGTTTTACACAGACCTTCAGCTGATGTAGTTAAGAAAATTCCGTTAAGCAATAATACGGTCCAGCGTCGTATTGATGAAATGGCTAACAATGTGGAAGATGCGTTGTGCAGCTCCCTAAGGACAACGCAGTTCTCCCTACAGATTGATGAATCATGTTTGCCGGGCAATGAAGTCTTGCTGCTGTCCTACGTTCGTTTCATAAAGGACGAAAAGCTGGTTCAAGAACTATTGTTTGCAAAGGAGTTGGTAACCGACACGAAAGGTGCAAGCATCTTCGCTTTACTGAAAGCATATTTTGCAGAAAAGAAAATTCCGCTTGCGAATATAGTATCCGTTCCCACTGACGGTGCACCGTCGGTGCCAGGGATCTATCGCGCCTTCATAGCGTTTTTGAAACAGGAAGTACCAGACAGCCTCGGCCCTCCCCAACGTTACCCAACGGCGGTCATCCAAAGACTGATGCCGCGAAAAGCCTATACACCGCTTGACACCGATATTTTGCTGTCATGCTTGGCCGTACCGGCTCGCTCGGAGCCACCTGTATGCAGCTTGTCGCGGGATAGTGACGTGAAAAGCTATTTGCCATCTCCACAAAAGCCGCCGGGAAAATGGTGTCATGCCAGCAAGGGTCAAGAAATAGTGGTGCAAAACGGAGGGAAAGAGCTATTTTAACTCTGTACGCGACGACAGAGCCTAAGGGGGTGATGATGACGTCAATGGGGTGATGATGACGTCAAGGGGGCGATGGCGGTGTCTAGGGGGGCGATGGCGGTGTCTAGGGGGGCGATGGCGGCGTCTAGGGGGGCGATGGCGGGCGAAAGGTTGGGAAACACTGGTTTAAAGCGTGACGCAGACGTTTAAGGCGCTCCCCCAAACCACTAAAGTATGGGACGTATAGAACAGGGTGAGGTAATGAAGTGGACCCCGGTGGGTTTGTCGATGTTTTATGTAATCTACGTTGTATGATAGAGTTGATAAAGTGTTTTGGATAACCATTGGAAGTTAAAGTGGTGGAAATGTGTTTTAATTCTGAATTTAGATACTCCGGGTCACATACCTCAAGTGCGCGGTTTACCATACCGATTACTATGCAACGTTTAACTGCAATAGGGTGGTGGGAGGAGAAATGCAATAACCGGTCAGAGTTGGTCGGTTTTCTATATACGGTCGTGTTTATTCTATTACCTTTTTTGATAACCAGCACGTCTAAAAACGGTAACCTACTGTTACACTCTTTTTCATGGTTAGTTTAATGTTGTTAGGAAAAAGAGAATTCAAGTGTTCAAGAAAGGGTTCTTCATTACCTGTTTTGATAATTGCACAAATGTCATCTACATATCTTTTGAAAAACGAAGGTGCAGACCCGCTCTCGCAAGTACTAAAGGCCTTCTCCTCGAGGTGTTCCATGAAGATCTCGGCGAGAATGGGCGAGAGTGGACTACCCATAGGAGCCCCGTCCTTTTGTGTGAAGAACCTATCCTGGAACCTGAAGTAATTTCCTTCTTGCATGCAAAAGGCAACAAGTCTACTAATGTGAAACGGGTTCAATTTTGTTCTTTCATGCAAAGAGTCATCTGATTCCAGGATACGTTTAAGGATGTCAATTGTGTGTGAGACTGGTATACATGTGAAGAGGTCTTTAACATCGTAACTTACCAAAACATCAGTACTGTTTAACTGTACAGTTTTAATTTCGTTAACGAATTGTTTACAGTTTTTAACGTAAGATGAGCGATGTCCGGTTAGTGGTTTAATAATATTCTTCAGGTACGTACAAAGTCTGGACGTTAGGCTATTAATGCTCGAAACTACTGGTCTGAGGGGGACCCCTGGTTTATGAATTTTGGGGAGTCCGTATAGTTCCGGGCATTTACTATTGCACGTGTAATAAAGTAGTTTATTTATTTTAGAAACATTACATTCGACATAACAGCTGCATCAACCGCGACAAAGGTGTACATGTCAGCGAAGTTTGGGATGCCATTATTAATAAAACCAGATGTTGCATCCTACCGAGCTGACATGTAACTTCTTCCACCCTTGTCTCTGACTCGTATTTAACCCGACAACGAAGTAAAAAGTTGCTCTTGCTCGCTGAAGACGGAACTCGAGCGTTCCGAAATATCCGAGACAAAACTTGTACGTCGCTTTCTGACCGTGTCTTCTCATAACCACTCCCATCCATCCGCTGGTAGGGAGACCGTGTCAGTTTACTTATAGATCCTCCAACGTACAAGAACCAAAAAACGGCAGAAATCCGTGAAGACACAACTTCATGAAGATCTACGCCCCCGTTAAAAGACATCCAGTCTTTCGAAACATCAACAGTGCTCACGGTGCACGTTGCCTACAGGCAGCACAGCTGCTTGAACGAACCGCTTTGCGGTTATCTTCCACCTACGGTAAGCTCACCTTTCTACTACAATGTCGTGACGTGGGTCTCCTTCCAAAATGTTTCCAACTAAAGTGGAACCACACTAACAACAGGAGAACGGAAAATATCTTAAGATCAACTGGGGTTTCCTTGTTAAGAGCAACTATCCGCGAACATCGCAGTACAATCGCCCACCTAAAGAAATTCTCGCAGGACTTAACGTTGTATCTTTCACGTACTATCAGGCCCGACCTTTTCTCTCAATTAAATACGCAAATAAACGAATCTTGTTTCGCTTCAAAACTTAATCAAACCAGTATGCTACATAAAAAACTTGAGAAACTGTACATCTCGCGTGGGTGGGAATTTAAACGATCGCGTATGAGTGGCCGGGATAATCAAGCCAATAACAACAACAGCAATATGGATAAAATTGTGGTAAATCTTAGTTCTAAAAGCTTAAGCCACGCAGAAAAAATCGTTTTATCTAAAGGCCTAAATTTCGTTCCGACACCAAAGAACCCTCCGATGTTAGACATCATTTCCTCTATTGAACACTGCCTTTCTAATGTAGATCCCCAAAAAGCGGCGGAAATCAAAGGTTCGATTTCCGTTCTACTTTTGAATGCACACCAACAGGCACCCCCTAATCTTACCCAGTTGGAACGTAAGGTTCTTAAAGATCTTAGGTCTCGTACGGATATATTAATTACTAAAGCTGACAAAGGTAATGTGGTCGTAATTTTAGATCCAAGTGTTTACGTAGAAAAAATGAACGAACTCTTAAATAACAATGTATATCGCCCCATCTCGCATGACCCCACATTAAACCTCCGGAAAAAACTTTTAAACTTGCTAGACCTCTTTGTTAATGAAACACAAGACCCTGTACTTTCTAAAATAAATAAACTACTTTATTACACGTGCAATAGTAAATGCCCGGAACTATACGGACTCCCCAAAATTCATAAACCAGGGGTCCCCCTCAGACCAGTAGTTTCGAGCATTAATAGCCTAACGTCCAGACTTTGTACGTACCTGAAGAATATTATTAAACCACTAACCGGACATCGCTCATCTTACGTTAAAAACTGTAAACAATTCGTTAACGAAATTAAAACTGTACAGTTAAACAGTACTGATGTTTTGGTAAGTTACGATGTTAAAGACCTCTTCACATGTATACCAGTCTCACACACAATTGACATCCTTAAACGTATCCTGGAATCAGATGACTCTTTGCATGAAAGAACAAAATTGAACCCGTTTCACATTAGTAGACTTGTTGCCTTTAGCATGCAAGAAGGAAATCACTTCAGGTTCCAGGATAGGTTCTTCACACAAAAGGACGGGGCTCCTATGGGTAGTCCACTCTCGCCCATTCTCGCCGAGATCTTCATGGAACACCTCGAGGAGAAGGCCTTTAGTACTTGCGAGAGCGGGTCTGCACCTTCGTTTTTCAAAAGATATGTAGATGACATTTTTGCAATTATCAAAACAGGTAATGAAGAACCCTTTCTTGAACACTTGAATTCTCTTTTTCCTAACAACATTAAACTAACCATGGAAAAAGAGTGTAACAGTAGGTTACCGTTTTTAGACGTGCTGGTTATCAAAAAAGGTAATAGAATAAACACGACCGTATATAGAAAACCGACCAACTCTGACCGGTTATTGCATTTCTCCTCCCACCACCCTATTGCAGTTAAACGTTGCATAGTAATCGGTATGGTAAACCGCGCACTTGAGGTATGTGACCCGGAGTATCTAAATTCAGAATTAAAACACATTTCCACCACTTTAACTTCCAATGGTTATCCAAAACACTTTATCAACTCTATCATACAACGTAGATTACATAAAACATCGACAAACCCACCGGGGTCCACTTCATTACCTCACCCTGTTCTATACGTCCCATACTTTAGTGGTTTGGGGGAGCGCCTTAAACGTCTGGGTCACGCTTTAAACTTTAATGTTCGGTTTAAAAGTTCCTGTAATCTCCGTTCCCTGTTGCGTAGTGACAAGATCAAGGTTCCACTGGATAGGAGACCAGGCGTCGTTTATGAAATCAAGTGTGGTTGCCACGCCTCCTACATAGGAGAAACGGGCAAAACTTTACTTGATAGATTTCATGAACACACGGCTGCGCTGGCCCGTTACAAGACCGCGAAACGAAGACTCGACGGGTTACCAACGCAACGCCGTGGACGACCCCAAACCCGCGATCCAACCAAGATCATGGATGAGGCTTTGAAGGCTTCCGCGGTTGTTGAGCATGGTGCCACATGCTCACTCGACCTTGAACCGCGCATTCTCTGCCGCGAAGACCGCTTCCACATGCGGCGTATTAAAGAAGCCTTTTACATTCGACATAACAGCTGCATCAACCGCGACAAAGGTGTACATGTCAGCGAAGTTTGGGATGCCATTATTAATAAAACCAGATGTTGCATCCTACCGAGCTGACATGTAACTTCTTCCACCCTTGTCTCTGACTCGTATTTAACCCGACAACGAAGTAAAAAGTTGCTCTTGCTCGCTGAAGACGGAACTCGAGCGTTCCGAAATATCCGAGACAAAACTTGTACGTCGCTTTCTGACCGTGTCTTCTCATAACCACTCCCATCCATCCGCTGGTAGGGAGACCGTGTCAGTTTACTTATAGATCCTCCAACGTACAAGAACCAAAAAACGGGAGAAATCCGTGAAGACACAACTTCATGAAGATCTACGCCCCCGTTAAAAGACATCCAGTCTTTCGAAACAAGGCGTTTCATAATAATGTAAAAATGATCCTGTATCCTTGATAAATAGTCTTTATTCAGGGTAGCTTTCTGAACCTTCGTATTCCGTCGTCAGCGCGATTGAAAAGGGCTTATACTTGGCAAATACGGCTGACCGCTACCAGAGTATTGAACCCCCTTTACAACTGCGCTGACGACTAAACATGAAAGCTACGCTGAATAAAGATCGTTTAACAAGAATACCGTGTCATTTTTTCATTAACATACATTATTCACGTTAATACTTAGTAAATATTAATCCTCTTTCACTTTGTCCTTGCGCCACGATTGGTCGGCTGGGTATAAATAAACTTTCAATGACAACGACGGATTCAATTAATGTTTCATCACGTCAACCATAAAGATTGTTCAAAAATAACAAGATTTTAACCATACTAAAACATCGGCATCATACATCGGAATCTACGAATGCTGGAACAGATGCCAATCACGCGCATTTGGTTAGAAGAATTTTCTGTCAAGGAAAATTCTTTGTACGAAACATAATGCCTGGCGCTACGGTATTGAGCACTTTAAAATGTTGTCATTGCATCGTTGCTATCCTCAGCTATGCTTTAGGAAAAACGAACATCGCAATAATGTCATTAAATACCAAATGTTTTAAGCCAATTAACGAAACAAGCAAAGAGAAACAAAGCGATTCCCTCATTAGCGTACCAAAACCTAATGGACAAAAATGTGCACCATTGAGTACTTACGACTAAGGCAGAAACAGGTTTTGCAAATATTAATGAAGAAATATTTATCGCAAAGGAATAATAGCTAGTATGCCAAGGAACGGCATAAATTACGACTTAGATCGCTCGAAGATCTAAGGCGATGAAGCTGACTGTCCAATGATGAAGTACCATCATTGGACAGTCAGCTCAGTTAATCTTCAAGCGCCAATCCCTGGATACGACATTGGATTGAAACCAGTATGCAAAAAAAGACAATTGCTTACCCGAAGTATAATACTGCGCATTGCTGATTATAACCTTGGAAACTGCAAGTCGTCCAAGACTCGCAACCGTAGCAACTTTCGTTTGTTACCGAGAACACTGTTGTCGGGCAGATGTGCCTTGGATTACTAAGAAAGTGGTGAAGCCTCAGCAGTTCTTCTTCGGCAGAACCTAAATGCGCAAAATTTATTCATTGAAATTAAACCCTTTATACCGACCCAAACCAGCAACGGGTACTCTAACCGACGTATGATCACTGCCATTGACGTTGACAAAACCAATAGTATATTTACACGAGCCAAATGATGCGCTGCAATCGCCACTTTGCTTTGCCACGTAAACAGCCATGGAATATTCAAAAAACATGCTACTCAATGTCTCGTACCAATCACGCAACAAAAGGCTATTGCTTTCGTCCAACCGTATTACCAAAATTAGAAGGCGCACTCTGCCCAGTGCGCCGCACGCTACCAATTCGCGCAGCAATTGCAGTTGCGCCTCTGGCAACCAGCAAGTAACGCAGTCCACCTTCATTACATCAATCACTTGACGTTTGCGCAATCGCGTGAGAAATTGGTCCCATGTTCCGAAAAATGACATCCGACCATGGAAACGTTGCGGCGCTAACATACCGTCGACAAACCGAACCTTGCCTATACTTGGCAAATACAGCTGACTGCTACCAGTGTATAGAAGCATCTCCGCACCAGCATTTCGTTCAAGCAAAGCGTGCTCAAGGCGAAGGCCGTCTTGGTCGCTAAACATGCTCAGCTTAGGCCCTTACCTGCTCCCCATGTCAAATGGTTGGCCAAGAACATCGCCGAAAGACAATATATACTTACTTTGCAAAAGACACCAGAAGAAAGCCCGTTCGATTTAAATCAATACCATACGGCGGCTCGTGCAAATTGAAAATTGAAGCGCCCCTTCTCCAATGAGCGCCAAATTGTTGCAAACGAACTGCGAATAGGCAAGGAATTCGTTGAGCCTGCAAACAGGACATCCAAGCAGAACTGCTATCGACATGAGATACAGCGGAATGCGCGGCGACTGACAAAATGAACTTGAGCATCAACCGTACCACGCATTAACTCAACATTCAAAAGTTTCGACACGCAGTGGCATCGCGGCGACAATCGTTAGGCTGCTTACCGTTTTACCGCTGCGCTGCGCAATAACATTGACAGCGATGACGTTTGGCACGCTCACCTTGCAAATTCGTGCTCCAACGTTTCGCATGGCGGCTGTTTTGACAGTGTCCACTCCGAAGTAGGCTCCCTCAGCTTTCGCGCCCAGTTGAACAGTACTGCGAGAAGCACACCGCGCTTGGCAGCGCGGCATTGGCCACCCGGAACAAGGAAACCCGCATTGAATTCAAAGCTACTGCACAGGTATGTCATTTGGTTTACCGTACAAAGATGCGCAGGTTGATATTTGGCCGAGACAACAGGAGGCTGTTCACTGCGGCGGCGTATTTTGACTCCTGAGGTGGTTGCCTCGACGCGACTGCTGGCATTACGACCAGGAAGTCGAAAAATATGTAGCCTAGAGAGTTCGAACTGCAATTCGTTTGCTTACTTGCGCATAACGTGGACCTGTCATGCCTTCTAGAAATACCCGTACAAACGCGTTTCTGTTGGGTCAGCCTGGTCGACCAGCGTGGACTGGATGATCTTTCCCCGTATCTGTTGAATCGCTTCAACGCAAGCCAGGTAAGCAATCACGAGTACGTGATGGAGCATCAAAACGGAGAGATTGGGCATTCTCTTCGAAACCGACTGAATGAAGTGGTCAACACACCGAGGGACGACGGTGACAGTCAACCCGAAGTGATGGAACAGCGAGGTGCCAAATCGCTATTTGAATTCCTGTGGTCCGAGCTGAACCGCGGCTACGCGCTGGCGAACGACGAAGCAAGGTACATTGAGAAACGAAGAAAGGTTTACGCATTGCTACGGATTCCACGCGAACTGGAAAGCTTTCTCTTTTGCGGATTCTTGCAGTGCGCCGATGCGTTTTTGTACATATTCACCTTTTTGCCGCTACGATTCGTCATGGCTCTCAGTCATTTGTTTCGACGATTGAGCGCGTCGGTGTCCGAATGGTGCGACCTTCTTAAGGTGTTCATTCTGGCCACCTCCATACTGCTCATGAATTTCATTGACCACGTCTGTTTTGTACCACATTGTGCGCGGTCAGGCAATCATCAAATTGTACATATTTTTTAATATGCTCGAAGTAGCCGACAAGTTATTCAGCAGCTTTGGCCAGGACATTCTGGATGCCCTCGTTTGGACAGCCACCGAAACGCAACCGTCCCAACCGTGTCGCAGAAAGTACTATCGCCTGTCCGTTCATCTCGTCGTCGCCATTCTCTACGTAACGTTGCACGCCATTCTTATCCTGCTTCAAAGCGACCACGTTGAATGTGGCATTCAATTCGCACAACAAAGCGCTTTTGACCATCATGATGAGCAACAACTTCGTCGAGCTGAAGGGAAGCGTTTTCAAAAAATTTGCAAAAAACAATCTCTTTCAAAATGGCTTGTTCGGACGTTCGGGAGCGTTTCCACTACGTCGTGTTGTTGTTGATAATTGTCACCAGAAATATGAGCGCCGTCAATTGGCACGTTGAGCACTTTTACGAAATGCTGCCCCGACGTACTGTTGGTATTCATAGCGGAAATTCTTGTCGACTGGGTAAAGCATGCTTTCATTACCAAATTCAATGAAATCCCAGCCGACGTCTACAAAGACTTTACAATTACCATTGCTTACGATGTTGCCAAAAGTCGGCAGGCGAATGCGTACTCCGATCATTGTGATCAGTTTCCGCCAGAATGGGCTTTACCCCGTTGCCACCTCAGGTAAGAAATGTTCGCGCTATCGTATTCATAGGCATATGCAAGT
>CBXJ02000731.1:0-16122 GCA_000612645.2 Trichuris muris
TCGCTTCTTTCGTTGTCGTGAATGTAATGACATTGCTTTTAACGAGTTGCCATAAAGTAATAGTGGACATTGCGCGATTAGCAAGAAACCAAAGAAGGAAAACTTTTTGTCGCCGCCTTCAACTTCTCTTCCCCTCCTCCCACTCTTTCTCTCTTCCCTTCTTCATGTCAATCCAGGTGGAGGATTGTGATGAATTATGTGCTGCTGCGGAACCAACTTGCTGGCCACATCGGGCACAATTGACGACTTTCTATGCGGCACCGTCTCTGGAGTTGGTATTTCAAGACCGGTCGGACTGGTCGAACCATCCCTGCCGTCTGAAATAGATTTTCTTAAAACATTTGTAATCGAAATTCTCAATCCTCCGTTGGTCCACATATTATTTGTGACAAAAGGAGGCAGGCGGACAGAGCGACCTGCAATGCACCGCAGCCATCAGACGATATGTCCAAATTCAATGCGCAAATGAATGGCACCATCTTTCCGCACACTTTTTGTAAGCAATGCGCACGATGGCGATCAAGACGAATCACTCATTGAAAATGGGCCAACTTACGAAGACACGAGCGAAATTGTGCGGAAAGCAGGGTGCTGCGTTTCACCTAGTCTACACTCACAAACCGTCCATTTGGACTTCTTCTTGCACTACCTGATACTGTCTTGGCGATCGCTTTACCGCAAAAAACTTTAAGTTATGCAAATAAGCAGGTTAAACTGAGGGAAACGCCGCCGCGGACGAAAGGACACCCAGTAGAACATCGATTAACCGGATTCAGCGGGGAGAATAATAGGGCTACAGTATGAAAGTATGATGCCCAAGTTGTGGGGCCATCACCTTCCTGAAAGAACGCACTTTTTCCTTGCGCAATATGCTAAGTTCGAGTAGCTATTGCCTCTTTAAGCGGGAAATCTTTATCGGAACAACCAACTATAATTACACAGAATGAGGAAGCGCAGACAGATAAAGAGCAACTGGCACAGGCTGCACTTAAACCCTGTTATTGACAATGACAAAACCAGCCGTTAATATTAATATGGCTTTTAACGGGCGATGGACAACGGTTGGTTTTGCCGTTTTCGATACCATAATCAATCAGAGGCGCTTCCACACTTGGAAGATTAAGTATTAATGCATTGCAAGGCAAAAGGCGCTCAACCGAAAATTCCGCGTTCACTAACACTCAATCGCAAATAGAGCCTCAACTCTATTTGAGCTTCGCAACCAAACCGCCCCCGTTTTCACGGAGCTATTCTGGCTATGTAGACTTCAGCTACCGGTAGCATTATTCGTACAACGGATTAATGCTGAACTTATCGTTTTCATGAATGAACCTATCTTTAACGTCTTTGTTATTATTTCGAAAAGGCATAGCATTATGATTTAGCATATATACATATATGATTTAGCATTATGATTTAGCATATATATATATATATATTCTGAAGCGTGAATATATAATAGTCCATGATAATACAGGTCTATTTAAGGGATATTGGAAACACATAATAAGGAATATTGGAAACACAGTATTTTCAATTTCGCCTGATGAAACAAACGCAATTAAACGCTCAAACTTGGAAATGTACCTTTAAGTTTTTATACTGACGCTACGCGCAATTAAAATGTACAAGTCAATGAATAAGTACAGAAATTTACCTTTGGATTCACTACTTTGCCAGAAAAGATTAATCGTCCCATAATGGAAATTACGTAACCCATTACCTAATCCACAACCCAACTGAGTTCAGGAAGAACTTATACCTCACGTACGTATGTCCCACAGGCAGGAAATGATAAAATTTATCTGTGACCATTGCTTTAAAAAACACCACACGACGTCAGCAGTCGACAAAAAACGCATTCGGAACCGTCCTCTTCCGTCACCTGTCCATAATCACCAAGTTCACATACCAAAGTAATTTAGAGGATGACCCTAAAGGATGATGTATTCGCGGAAAAGGATCGCAAAGTGGATTCACGTCAAAGACATCCACTTGAAGATACCTCAGTCCGTGGATTTCACACTGTTTGTTGGTCTCCTCCCTATCTACAACGCACAGCTCTGAATTTTCAATAACGGAATACAGCCATGAGGAGTTACGTACCTTTAAAGTTTACACAGCTACTTAGGGACATATGTTACGTTACGGATCGCTCTGCGCGCAATGCAACTATTAAGGTATATACAGTCCATTGCGGCGTAAACTACTTTCGCCCAAAGTTACTTATGGAAACAACATGTCCCTCTCCCATTACGCCAACTTTACTGCGCGCTTCTTAGCAAAGACGAAGTACTTGTCGCACTGCATTGCAAATCTGGTTTCCCAACACTGTTCTGCTGTCTCACCATGCTCAAAAATACCCGATGCTTTCAGTTTCTTGAAAATCTAGCGCATCCTCGCTGACATCCACTAATTAGACATCTTTGACGAGCAGCAAATGTGCGCTCGGCGAATGACCACACTGGTTCACAGCAAGTAGCGCTGCATCCGCCTAGTTTCAAAACGAATACATACATACATATAAATATAAATATATATATGTGTGTGTGTGTGCAAAGTGGCAAACAGGAGGTTCTTACCGGAAACAGGCAGTCCCAAGGCGTCAGCTTGGGTCGCAGGGTTGGCTGGCGACAAGGCGGGAAATTTCAATCCCTTTGCTTTGGCCATATTATAATCACCAGAATCGAAGTACTTGCGCTGGTGCAAACGCTTCTGCAAAAACTGCGACAACTGGCCATTCCTCGCGATGTTCGGATATTTGGAAAGCAGCTTCAACTCTTCTGCCTTCTCCGGACTCACCTGCAACGTTCGAAACGTCGTTCTCCGCCCGAATGGCCAACGCGAAGTAACGGATTAACAACACAAACCAAAAAATTCAAGCCTCACCGCGGAAGGCGCTTCCTTTGGAACGCGACAGCTTACACGGCAAAACGAAAACCCATAATTTTGTAAGCACGGCAACTGTACTCGAAAAGCATGCTGCAACTCCTGAAGTTGGATCGTGGAGTAAAGAAGAGCCATCACGACTACGCCCTGATCCTCCCTACTCCCCACCGTCGTTGGCCTGCAACGGCAAGTACGAATGCTTATTGATCAACCTGGCCGTTACGCCCTACGAGCGGGATAACCCTGCCGTTTATAACTCGTGCGGGTTTGGTCGGTGGGTGACCAGTCGATGACTGCGAAGAGGGCAATAGAGGCAACGCCGCTTTAGGTACCAGTCGATCAGCGGCTTGACTAAGGGTAAGTGGAAAGCAAGAAACAGGGAACGAGTACGTCGTGGTGATTTTCCTACTAAACTACATGGGTGAACCGGTATCTATGTAAATGAGGCGCTTGCAGTGATAATGTTTTACGGCTACTTATCACTTGCCACATTTCGTTTTCAACATAAAAATTATGCCTAGCTAGTAATCGAGCCGTGATTTCGTGACTGAACCCTTCCACCGATCGATCCCCTTCAGGAACTATTGATGAAGCACTGTTTAACGAAGGAAATAAGTTCCTCGCGGGGCTTTAGAAAACGCACTGCTTTCCAAGGAACTTAGCTATGCCTTATTAACAGAGCATGAATTCCAACACGTAGCCTCGATTATCCGGCATCGCCGCTCTCCTTAGCGCAGCGCTCGTGCAAGCAGCAACTGCTCCCACGGCGCTTTTTGCCACCCGAGCACGACGTTCACCGTATGCGAACTGTTCGCGCTACGATAAAGGCGACAAAACAAATCCGCCTCTGCCTGGCGAAATGCAAACACCGCTATTTAATTATCCGCTTGGACCGGCCGGAAAGCCAAGCAACGCTACGTAGCAAACATATCAATCACGTTACTCAATGGTCGTCATGCTGTTTTAAAACGGTGACTTGAACACACTTTACAATTACAGTACCCCACATTCTCGTCAACAACCAAATAACACGCTAAGTTTAAGTTTCGAAAGGAAATACTGCTTCGCAGCGTGGCGAGAGGCGGAGTTGAATAGCCGGCTGCGACGCAAGCCACCATTAGGCAAGCAATTACGCAAACGTTCGTTAATGCCTTGCGAGACTTCAAGCCACGCTTGCACGGCTCTAACGGCCGAGCAAAGTTGCGCGACGGGAAGAAATGGAACTACCTAAATAGGAGTTGTCAAATAATTATGATTTTAATTGGGCGGGGGGGTAACCCCCCAACCGGGGGGGGGGGGTAGGGGGAGGCGGACAACGTAGCCGCTACCAAATCAAATTTTGCGCAAATCCTCGTACCAGACAAAAAGTGTCGTCCAATTATTTGCACTGACTCATCACGAGACGCAAAATTCTTTCGGTAGGCGGTTGGCTAATAAACAGTAAACAGCATGGTCGCAAGCAGGAAACCAGAAACGGAGGAACGCTTTGAGGGTCTATCGAGAGGTTCGACCACGTTCCGCACGCGGGGGCAGGGGAACATCAGCTGACTGCCAGATGCGCAATGGCCTAACGCTAAACGGCATATTTTTTAAGTCAAGCGAACGCAAGCGGAGCGACGTTATCGCCGAGTAGCTCAAAACGCATAACCTTACGCCAACTATGGCCGGGCGCCAAGTTGTAAATCGGAACGCGCGACAAGATAGGTCTTCAGTCGGAAAAGGCAATAAGACAGCAGGGTAAGGCCGTTGGCGGATTTCTGGAACGGACCACAAGGCGCGTACAGCTGACTCACCACGTTTTCTTCGCTAATGTCCATTTCGTCTCCTTCCTCCTTCTTGTCCGGCTTTTGTTCGGACTTCAACGGATGCTTGCACTGCATTTCCATAGGAGACTCAATTTCGGCGCTCAACAATGGAAACTTAAATGGAACAAAGCAGGGTAGGTCGGCAGGCGTCCGTTTTCTCGCAATGCTGGATCGATGAAACGACGCCTGGAATGGGGGACAATGATTGCGAAAAGCAAAACGGAAACGACAATGCACGGTTAGGTCTACGGTAAAAGCAGGGACGAACGGGAAAGCACGCCACCAAACGACGCCAAACTCCACTCCGACTAAGTTCACAGCGGAAATAAGCCATACGTACGACCGAACAGATAAGTCAGTTGACAATAGCGGCAGGCGGGAGCATCGGATCATCAGGAAGCGGAGGCATGCGAATCGTAAGCAAACGTCGGCGAGGGAACGACAACCCCCGTCCGCGAAACGCACGAAAACAAGGACGGGTTCGGAGGCAAAACAAAAAAAGCGAAATGCTGCGCGGGGTCACCGGGCGTCAAGCAATGTTCGGCCGAGATCGAGAGCAGACAGCTTACCCCGCTGCATTGCCATTTCAAACTCAGCAAACTTCACGTAAGCTCAGTACAGTATATTTGATTTGCAAGTTCGCATACACTGTTTTCCTGGAAGGGATGCGACCGGTCGTTGGGACGCGCTTGGCAGCAACGGGGAGCCGCGTGCCGTGGAACCGCAGCGTCGAATTGCAGCGGGTCGACCGGGCTGAACAAATTTTCGAAACGTACGCGCGCGCGAGGACAACCTGCTTCAAGACCCGGGCATTTGCCGACGCTTGGACGTTGGGCCTCGAGTTTCGATCAGACAGCGTTGGCTGCTCCACAAATTCCCTGTTCGATTGTGCCCGAGCGCGACGGGGCAAAAAAGGCGAATACGACACTTGACCTTGCGGCGTAGACGGCGCCTCTAATTTGAAATGGAAAAAATGTTAATCGCGGGACAAGCGTCAACTCGTCAAGAGCAAGGAAAATTTATCGTCGCGACGCAATTGAAACGGAAACGATCGTTGCGAACCTTCGCGCGAACGGAAGGCGAGCAGGGCGCCAAGTTAGGACGCCAAAGGGGCACCCGTTTGGCAACAATCGCGGCGAGCGACGACAGGAGATGCCCCAGGCGGTCGCCTGAACGGGAAAACAGTGGAATGGATGTTTGGGGGCGTCCCGAACGAGCGGTTGCTTGGTTGGGCTCGCGAAGAGGGCAAAGTTTGGGCCCAGTAAGGGAATTAGCCGACCGGTTGAGTTATTTATAGATGCGGCGGCAACGTTGATCGCAGCCATTGCTCAAGCGAGGAATCGATTCGCAAATGCGCATTTCGACTTGTCCGGTTCGATTTTGAAAAAAGCAGAAGACGCACCCACGAAACGTGGCAGCAAAAGGAAATGAACAGAAAACGTCCATCGGATGCCATTTGCCATTTCAAATGCGAAACGTCAGTTTTATTCTCGTAGGAGTTGTTACGCCGCTACAGGTAAACCGACGGATGTTCGCCCTACTGAACGTATCCGGCATTGTTGGAGCAAACAGCCGACCGCAGTTACGCCCGCGGGAGCATCACTCGCTTTCAGCGCGAAGGACATCTGCCTCTGGCAGTTCGTCCGTTCGCCAAAGGAGAACAAGCAAGGTGCCTGTCCATGGGAACGCCATTGAAATGAGTGCTTCAACGGAAATGGGGGGATGGGGCGGCAGGTGCGAAGACGAAACGCCTTTCTCAAGGTCCACTTCCACCAAAGCACCTTTCGCTTCGTTGGACGACGCGGGCAAACGGCCAGCATTCATTCTGACACCCATTCTGCAGGTTGCTATTATCATTAATAGCTCGTGTTTGTTATTGCCGTCAATGCTCAGTTGTCTCGAGTCTGCGTCGGCATCCTGCTGGAATTGCCGACCTGAGAAGAGCGTCTACCTTTGGGAGGTTTCGTCGGCGCGAGAGAATGAAGCATTGCGTCAAAGCCAAAATCCCTGGAACACAGCTGATCTGAATGACGCATCCATCCCCGCTGTCTCCTACAAATGTGGCCACTGACCCTGCAAACTGAACCCTTCAATTTCCCCCCTTTAGGCCCCTCCCCCTCCTCTGGAGCTTTGCAGGCTGCCAAGTCACAGCTGGGAATAAAGCAATATATTGTTCAATCCTTAGGCGCGTACTACGATGGAACAACAACGTAGTTAACGAAAGAGGAGACAATCAAGATCGCCTACCCAATAATGCTCTTACTGGTCGCTGTTCTGGTGGTCCCCAAAGGAGTCGTTCGGAATCCCGACAGTTCAAAATCCCAACGGTCGGTATCCCATCAGGTGAATGTTACGCACTGCTCGCAGCTGTCAGGGTGCCCTGCAGTATTGGACCAGCAACAGGTGCCGACTTCCGCTAGGCACTTCTGCTCAACAATAATTCTTCATGAATTTTCCTGGACACCAAGAGCTGCTGCAAGTTTTTTAAAGCCAATTTAAAGTACTATGCTCAAGACCAGGCATTGGCTTAGGCGCTTAGGCTGTAGGGATTTAAACCTGTTCCAAACGCTTTAAATTACCGGTCAACCGTGCCGAAGCATCGCTTGATGCAAATGCACTTAAATGCAAGGGTCTATGTCAGAATCCCGAATGATGTAATCTCGAATGATGAAATCCCGAATTGACGAAATCCCGAATTGACGAAATCCCGAATGGTCGAAATCCCGAAAATGGAATTATTTATGGAATAGAATTATTTGCGGAATGGAAAAAGACCGTTAAGATCAAGACACGGCATTCGTTCTTATCGCTGACGACGGAATCAGGTTATCACGAAAGCTCTGAGATAAGCTCTCCTACGTACACTTTTCGCCTGTTTCCACTAACACTACTGACCAACCAGTCACTGGTTAGGTTGTTTTGCAGCGAACAAGAATCAACAGTTGCTACAACCGTGATGTCAAAAACATGGTACACCGCCCCGTTACAGAGATACCAATCGGGTCTTATTGCGGGTTTTCCCTCCTACAGTAACCCGGCAAGAGTAAACAACGGATTGCAGGTATATTCACAAAACAAAACAACAGCAGTGACGTAAATGTCGTTTTCGTTTACGGGATGGTGCCAACACTAAATTTCGGGAAGTACGGATGTCTTCTTGATCCGGACGGCCCTAATATAGGTGGAAGAGCTTAAACGAGGCAACAGCGTTCTAGGGTCTTATTGCGGGTTTCCCCGCACGGTACAGTAATCCCCCAATCGTAAACAACGGAATGCAGGTAACTTCGCAGGGCAAAACAACAGCGCATGACGTAGGCGCTGTCTTTGTGTACGGGTTGCTGCCGACACTAAACTTCGGGAAATAAGGATGTTTCCATGTTTTGACGGCCATAATATAGGTAGAAGGGGTCAAGTCTGTTATCTGCCCAGGAAAAATACAGTAACCCAACAGTAATTAGGTAAAAGGGTACTGTGCATGGCGTCATGCCTATTGAGCGATTGGTTGGCTGAGCCAATGATTATCGAGCGACTTCCGCTGTAAAGTTTCATGGCGAAACAACATTCTGGGGCTGCTGGATATAGTTTATAAAATTAGGTATGGGTAGGAAGAAACTGCTGGCAATTTGTTGAAGGAAAACGAACTGCACCGGGTTGTTGTTGCCTGTTACCCGCGGGATGTTGGAAAACAACATTCCATCCTTTCCTCAGCTTAAACCAGAAACTGAGGCTTATGTGAATAGGTTTTAGGCTTAGGTAAGGGTAACTTGTTGTTGGTTGCTAGCCGTGATGGGAGCAAAGCCTCGCAACTTAGCTTAAAGCAATTGTACTGATTATCCGCTTGAAGTCCAGATGGACGCGGGCAATGTGGCTATCATTTTTCGGCATAATTTCTACAACTGCTTTCAGCGGTCAAACAGAAAACCCTGATAACTGCGCTGCCCACTGCCTCGTTGACAACAACCCATGGGCACACAACAGACTTATCCTGCTTACTATATTGGGTTAAGATTGCGATAGTGTCCTGATTGCACATATTTAATGCGGTTTACGTAGTTTCGTGTGCGCTGCGATATTAATAGCAACAAACGACCACACTGCTTTAATATACAATTTTCAAACAAAAAATACAGCGATAACAAATACACTCTTATTGCGGCGGCCAAAGCGCGGCGATTTCCGCAAGGATTTTGTCGAAGGCGCTCTCGCTGGGCGCAGCCCTTTCCGCCACATGAATTTGTAAAGCCGCGAATTCAGCGTGCTTTGGTGTGTGCCGCACCGGGATTGGCGCGGAACTTCTGAACAATCACCTCTCTCACGGCGCTGTACCATTCGATGGCTGCGCTTTTGCCAATGTCCATGAGACTTCTGCAGTAGTGATCGTATTGAATTGCTGGCTCCAGCCGAATAGGAACTTCACGACCTGTCTGAACCTGAGCTTTGATCCTATGAATGATAGATTAAAATTCACAAACATCCATCTTTCCATCATCGCTACCTTCCAGCCACGTTCCCGATCTCAATGCCATCTGCTTCATGCATGCATCATTGGAACATCTCCATCTCGGAGATAGGGCACTGTTCACCGTTAGAGACATGCACTCTAGGCACGCAAAGTCTATGCCAAGGGAGCACACCTTTGTCTTGTAGAAAGCGAATCGCTGTTGCTTCATCTGCAACCAACGCATCAATACCCTGCATGTGGATCCTTCCTAAACGAGACTTGATAGCAGAACAGCAATGAGCAAGAGCTATCAACGTGTATAAATAGTGTAAGAGGCAACCACTGAAAAAGCAGCACGTGAATCAGCACCCGGCGAACATCGTATACTAATCTAATCATCGAGCATCGTGCACTAATCACGCGAGTGTGGAAGTAGAAAACGCGGAGCGACTTTTTGTGGGTACATGCCGCAGGGGTCCCATCGGCGGCAGCGCAGGTGACAGCAATTTAATGCGCACCATCGAATGTGGGCGAAGAGCGAAATAAGCTATTGCGAGCGGGGCCGTTGCTGCTCCGTGCGCGTGGTCTGAAATGTCGACTTCTTCGTTGGCGGCTTTGGCTGGATGATAGCAGTTGCGGTGAAATTTGAATAAACGTGTGCTCTCCTGGTGTTGTCGCTACAAATTGGCATAAGGTGGTCATCAGGAGGTGGAGGGTCAAGTGCGAATTTTGCAGCAACCGGTCTGACTGACGCATCTGGTCCACACTTGGCTGACTTTCCGTGGTCTATATTAATGGTGGTACAGACCCTCCACCTCCTGATGACCACCTTATGCCAATTTGTAGTGACAACACCAGGAGAGCACACGTTTATTCAAATTTCACTGCAACCGCTATCATACAGCCAAAGCCGCCAACGAAGAAGTCGACATTTCAGACCACGCACACGGAGCAGCAACGGCCCCGCTCGCAGCCTTACGCATCGCTTAATTCGCGCTTCGCCCACATTCGATGGTGCGCATTAATTGCTGACACCTGCGCTGCTGCCGATGGGACCCCCCGCGGCATGTACCCACAAAAAGTCGCTCCGCGTTTTTCTACTTCCACACTCGCGTGATTAGTAGGGGCGTAAGCGATATTCGCTGGGTGCTCATTCACCTGCTGCTTTTTCAGAGGTTGCCTCTTACACTGTTTATACACGTTGATAGCTCTTGCTCATTGCTGTTCTGCTATCAAGTCTCGTTTAGGAAGGATCCACATGCAGGGTATTGATGCGTTGGTTGCAGATGAAGCAACAGCGATTCGCTTTCTACAAGACAAAGGTGTGCTCCATTGGCATAGACTTTGCGTGCCTAGAGCGCATGTCTCTAACGGTGAACAGTGCCCTATCTCCGAGATGGAGATGTTCCAATGATGCATGCATGAAGCAGATGGCATTGAGATCGGGAACGTGGCTGGAAGGTAGCGATGATGGAAAGATGGATGTTTGTGAATTTTAATCTATCATTCATAGGATCAAAGCTCAGGTTCAGACAGGTCGTGAAGTTCCTATTCGGCTGGAGCCAGCAATTCAATACGATCACTACTGCAGAAGTCTCATGGACATTGGCAAAAGCGCAGCCATCGAATGGTACAGCGCCGTGAGAGAGGTGATTGTTCAGAAGTTCCGCGCCAATCCCGGTGCGGCACACACCAAAGCACGCTGAATTCGCGGCTTTACAAATTCATGTGGCGGAAAGGGCTGCGCCCCAGCGAGAGCGCCTTCGACAAAATCCTTGCGGAAATCGCCGCGCTTTGGCCGCCGCAATAAGAGTGTATTTGTTATCGCTGTATTTTTTGTTTGAAAATTGTATATTAAAGCAGTGTGGTCGTTTGTTGCTATTAATATCGCAGCGCACACGAAACTACGTAAACCGCATTAAATATGTGCAATCAGGACACTATCGCAATCTTAACCCAATATAGTAAGCAGGATAAGTCTGTTGTGTGCCCATGGGTTGTTGTCAACGAGGCAGTGGGCAGCGCAGTTATCAGGGTTTTCTGTTTGACCGCTGAAAGCAGTTGTAGAAATTATGCCGAAAAATGATAGCCACATTGCCCGCGTCCATCTGGACTTCAAGCGGATAATCAGTACAATTGCTTTAAGCTAAGTTGCGAGGCTTTGCTCCCATCACGGCTAGCAACCAACAACAAGTTACCCTTACCTAAGCCTAAAACCTATTCACATAAGCCTCAGTTTCTGGTTTAAGCTGAGGAAAGGATGGAATGTTGTTTTCCAACATCCCGCGGGTAACAGGCAACAACAACCCGGTGCAGTTCGTTTTCTTTCAACAAATTGCCAGCAGTTTCTTCCTACCCATACCTAAATTTATAAACTATATCCAGCAGACCCAGTATTGTGCTTAACTGGAGAAAAAGGAAAGAATGTTGTTTCGCCATGAAACTTTACAGCGGAAGTCGCTCGATAATCATTGGCTCAGCCAACCAATCGCTCAATAGGCATGACGCCATGCACAGTATCCTCTTACCTAATTACTGTTGGGTTACTGTATTTTTCCTGGGCAGATAACAGACTTGACCCGGTAGAAGAGCTTAAGCGAGGCAACACTGTTCTGTTTTTGTCTCAACCTTGTCGGGCATCGTTCACTGCTAATTGCTAACGCAATTCCGAGCGTAAAGTTTATGCTTCCCAAGGGAGAAGAGCTGAGATTCTTAAGCAGCGATGGAAGAGAAAGGTGCGGCGTTTGCTTATGTGGAACTTGTAGAAATTTAAATGCCTCCGCTTACATGGTACAAACTATTTGGCGGTCTTCACTTGGCCCTGTTTCGTTGACCATAGCGATTTAGCCGTGGCCGTCGTACGCTCCTGGAAGGCAAACGTACACAGAAACGGCTGTTTCCGCGATTTGGGTACGCACGCATTGCTATTGCCTGTTTTTGTCTCCCCTACTGTTTCATCACACCTACATCCTGTTGGTCAGTGCGCGAATTGAACAACAACAGCAATGAATGAATGATTTTATTCACAACGGTTCATATACAACAAACAACACGTATATACAACGATAACTGTACAATGATCAAAAAGTATATACAACGATAACTGTACAATGATCACTGTGGCGGCCAGTACGTTGCAATGTCATTGACAATGCAATCGAATGGGTCTTGACGGGGGCGTAGCCTGCGGCGCCACATGAACTCGCACAAGTACAGGTGCAGAAAGCACCGAGGCGTGCCGCACCGGAGCTTGTTTGACCGCTACACTTGTGCCCAGAGGGATTCCACGGTCTGCGTGTGCGTCCCTGTGTCGGGCTGTACAAATTGGAGGGAGTGATTCACTGTCAAATGAGTGTAACCACTCCCTGACAGACCGCGGTACCTTCGCCACTCGTCGGTTATAACCGTAGTGCCAGGCCTGACGCATCGCCTTATCAGGGTCCGGCGACTACCGTTTCCGACCGGCACAAGGAAGCGCTCACCGGTCTCGCGGCACACGCCCCTGAGGACCCATTGGGTTGGGTACATTCGGCCGTGCTGATACTTTCTCTTCGAGAAAGCGGTCTCTTCAACCTCTACGGTGAGTCCTGGACCGCCTATCACAAGAGGATTCCTGAGCAGCGACTCTGCTGCTACTTCACACAGGCGTTTCTGCATTGCGACCGCACAGTTGCTGCATATCCCTGCATTTCGACCATTTGGGATTTCGACTGTTCGGGATTTCGTCAATTCGGTATATCGTCAATTCGAGATTTCATCAATTCAGTATATCGTCAATTCGGGGTTTCGTCAATTCGAGATTTCGTCAATTCGGGATTACGACTTCAGGATTTCGTTCTTTCGGGATTTCGGCCGTCACCGAAATGCAATACCTGAACGGAGTACTCCGTAGCTTGTATCCATTTAGCAACTAACACGGGCACTTCACATCCGGCATAACCCGCCAGATGTCAACTCAACGAGGATCGCTTCACCGAATGGTCACGTAACTGAAAGTCACTTCGTCGAATGGTCATTGCTGAGAAAAGTTAATCATGCAAACTTGCCTTTAAAATCACTTTGAGGCCATGACAGCGATTGGCAGTCCTGCCATTTGCTTGGGCAACATAAAAGCACGACGCAACTTGCAGTCATAACGTAATCAATGGATGCGTACTAAAAATACGGTGCACCCGCAACTACACACAGCGCGATTGTGAACAGCTGGGTAAGCGATGGACGACCTTCCCGATCATAAGTTGTCCTCTTCGCACGTTTTCCCGACGGGTAATAATTTCATCGGAACGCCGTCCTGTCCATCCTTGCCTAATGCGTTCGCATTTGTTTTCCCCATTGCATTGTTACTTTTGAAGCTCTTCCATTAATACAATACGGTATGCATTGACGTGAGCGCGGCCGACCGCATGTTCTCAGCTTCTACCCCATTGTGTCGCCTAAGTCCAAGGTGAACGGGCAGGAAAAGCCCAAAGCTAAAATTAGGAAAGTAGGTTAACAAGCGCCCGGTATCTGCAGCCAAGTTAACAAAATGCGACTACAAGCTCATCTTCCTTAGCACAGATGGCGCCACGAAGACATGACCATGTGACAAGCCTATCGGTACGCATGAATGAGCAGCGAGCGTAGCGTTTGCCGTTTCGCCCATTTCGAAAATCCGGCACATAGTAAGGTGTCTGAAGGCTGGTTTTCTTGTAACGGGGCGGTGGATCATGTTGGAAGGGTACGGTTGAGCACCCGTTGAGTTCTATCTACCGTTCCCTGTAAGAACACCGAAGCAACCTAACCAATGGCTAGTTGGTTGGTTGTGTTAGTGAAAAAACAGGTAAACAGTAAACGTACGGTCGTTTATTTCGTAGCTTTCGGAATCGACTGATTCCGTCGTCAGCGAGATGGTGAAAAAGCTTTATCACCAACTCGCTGACGACGGAAACAGTCGATTCCGAAAGCTACGAAATAAACGATCGTACGTTCACTGTTTACCTGTTTTTTCACTAACACAACCAACCAACTAGCCATTGGTTAGGTTGCTTCGGTGTTCTTACAGGGAACGGTACATAGAAGTCAACGGGTGCTCAACCGTACTCTTCCAATATAGTAAGGTGTATGCAAATTTTCATTATTTGCTGCGGAGGTAACTTCTAATCTGGGAACTGGAACAGTGCCTCTGAATATACAAAAAGTAATCAGTCGAGCGAACGAACAGTAGGCTCTTGCGAAAGCAGAGGCGAAGCGCCACAACAGATTTACTGGCAAGGCCGTCGAGGCGCGGCTGTCCTTGACTTCGGCGTGAAACACGGGAGCAATGGGTAAGCAAGGAGTTTTGTCCAACCCCAACCCATCCGTACCTTTCGTACGGAGCACTCTGCGCCCTCAATCAAATTGCTCTTGCGAACAAAACGATTAACAAGCCGCAGTGCAATTGCCGTACCCTCGCGACGGTGCCTCGCGCAGCATAAGCGAAGCTTGTAAATTCCGAGGTGTGACACCAGTAAAACCTACGCATCACGTAGCGTACAGTAATGCTCCCGTTTACTACGCATGTTAGCTACTAGGCATGGGTTGTCCGAGCACGGTTTGCTTGTCTGAAAGCAGCTGAGGCACTAAGCGCCTGGAAGGACGAAATCGGTCCACTTGAAAGCGCGTTGCTTGCAGCAGAGTCGCGGCAGTGGCGCACTGGGTCATGTTACCCCGAAGCCCCACCCCCATACGTTCCGCTTTTTCAAGTTTCGTCGGTGCGCCGCTGTGTGGTATTTCATTTGTCACAATGAGATCATACTATGTCATGCTAGTTCGCTTCGTAGCTACTCTTCACACACACACACACATGTACACGTCCAGTCTCCAACCTTTAGGTTGATGCTCCATGTTTTCTCATGCCACCATGTACAATCCATCCATTTATCTCCTGCATGTGGGCACCCTATCTGGTCGTTGCGACCAGAAGGGAACCAGCTTGCTTTCAAGTGTTGTGGCTTTTCTCCAAACTTGGTGTGATGCTTTCACAATTGAAAGGCCCAACACCGGTAGCACCGCGAACGCTACCCTTCATTCAACATTTTCCTTACACAAAGGCGCTGTGTGTGTGTGTCGAGAGTAGCAACGAAGGGAACTAGCATGACGTAGCATGATGTCACTGTTACCAATGAACGCCACTTAGGTGGCGCACCGACGCAACTTGGAAAAGCGACACTTAGGGGGGGGGGACGTCGGGGTAACATGACCCGACGCGCTTGTATCCCGCCAGTTTCTCATGGCCAAGGTGCCCTAGTTTCGAATGGTCCAATCGTAGGGCGAAGCTTGAGCAATCCGAAGCGGCCAAGTTTCGCTTCCGATCGCCGAATAGCGCAAAGGCAGGGGTCACTTGGCCGCGCGATTACGCCGCCCCAAACATGGTCAGGGTTGGCTGGTAAGGTTGTGCAAACTCTGCTAGCCGGTCGAGGGACCGCGGTGTTTGCCTCGGGGCTTGCCGTGAAAAACTTGAAACGGAATATGGCCTGTTCGAAATTGTAATGGGCAAACTTTTGGACAAGGTTACTTTTGTTTCTCGCGTTGCAAATGCGCTTCGCGGGCGCTGCAGCACCTCAATACGCGTGACTTTGTAAACAAAGTACCGTACGAAGCGATTCGCAGGCAAATAAATAAACGGTTGGCCGTCGTTGGCAGAGCTGACCCAGTAGCTCGGCTAGTTGGCGGTCGATGCACTCGCACAAGGCTAGACGCAGAGGGGCTCACAGTTTCCCCAGTCGAACCATGGAGACCAAGCCGTCCCGTCAAGAGAACTTTCGGCTGTTGTCTCGCCTCGAAGCGTTGCCCATTGTTCACTACCTGCTGCAGCAAGTATTTGCTGCCTACGAGTATACTAAACAGTCGAATTGGCTTTTCAATTCTACGCTGACCACCACGGAAAGCACCCTAAAGACCGTTTCCGACCGAACACAACCGCTGGTTCAGTATTTCTCTCGTCATCGTAAGTTTCTTCCTTTTCTCCGA
>CBXJ02000732.1:0-21061 GCA_000612645.2 Trichuris muris
CGTGCGCCATCTCCATTCTGAAGCTAGGAAGGGTCAGCGGTCGAGTCTTCAACAAGAAAAGCTACTTCTTCTGCAGATCGACGAAATCCTGCTCCATGTCCTTCAGGCGATCCAAGTGGGCCGACAAAACGTGCAACTTGTGCTGAGCAGTTTTGCGCTGGTAAATTGCGAACCAGTAGCCGCCAATGGCTATGGCCAAAAGCGCCACAAGAACCGCGTCCTTGGCGACGCTCGCCGTTTCTGCAACGTTGCTCAATTGGGGGACGTTTCGACGCGAGAAATTGAAAAGCACGGACACGGCGGAGCAGCCGAAGCGTCTCCCTCGCGGTGCATCAACTTACGGTGTCTGAACCCGAAAAGAACAACGTCCAAGGCTTTCAACTGCAGCTTGCGCCGATGCACCCCGTTGGATATGTGCAGCTCCGACGTCATGAAGGAACCGTTGGGACAGGCCAATCTGGGCAGAATGGAACCGTTCAGCTTCAGCTGCTCAAACACCTCCCTGTACTGCGGCAATTCGACATAGTTTACCAGCCAGTTTATCACATCGCTGTTGGACCACTGGCGCACTGTAATGGTCCGAAGTTACGTCAGATGCAACGCAGCGCTTGCCAAGCTGACCGTCCGACTTCCACCATCTGATCCAAAGGTCCTCGACCGTTACGTATTCGTCATTGTTTTCATGGAAGGCCTTTTGACGCCTGGCGAGACGGTCCTTCTCCTCGATGTGCAACTCTTCTTTGACAAACTAAATTGCCAACAAGTTAGACAAAGGTAAAAATTTGGAAATGAATTTTCGGCTAGTAACCACAACGGGGGCATTGAAAATGCCGTCAAGGAATTTCCGCAGGAATCAAACGCAAACGGATAAATAAAACAGCGGCGAAGTTTCACCCTACCGTAATAGGGACAAAATACGCGAAACGCGAAAGGGAACTTTAAGCCGAGCTTTCCGAACTCTCTTCAAGCCACGTGATCAACGTGCACCGCTACGCAGACGGAAGTCTCGCTTGTGGAATGGTCACTCTTCCGTCACGTTGCGGAAACAGCAACACCGTATGTCGGACGAGGTCGAACCACTGTTGCAAAGCAAAAGAGCTGAATGCGCACGCCGACTGCGGAAGTGGACCAAGCGGGTGGAAAAGCAACGCAAGTGCTTCGCAAATGCGCGTTCATACGGAATATTTAAATTCGCTCGGCAAAAAGTGACTTGCAAACTTGATAGCCAGCAACGATACCGTATGCCACACGCTGCCGACCATCGCATTTGCGGTTTCACTTATGCGCATGCAATTCGGGACATTTCGAAAATTTCATACAGAGGTTTCCGGAAATAAGCAATCGCTAAATTTTGCATTGCACCCTGTCGTGCGCAGCGGGATGAAAGTTTGCGCCCGCTTCGTCTGAGAGAAGACAACCGCTTCATGCCAAGCTTGGATAAGCTGAATGCATGGTTGTCTTCCATTTGCCCGTTAGTCAATTAGTTCGTTTGACAGCCCTGGTGTAGCAAATACTTTGCTCCGGTAACCCGTATGTCACGATCCATTAATAACAGCCTCAGAATGCAACAGAACTGATGCCAACAAGTCGGTCATACCGTGGGGAATTATTTATTTAAGAACATACCAGGCAGCCCGTTGAGAAATAATTTATCTACAAAATAAAGAGGTCACACATGGAGAATTCATTGACCTTTGCATCCGAGATCAAGATGGTCAAGGTGATCATGATGACATTTTGCTGAGCTACTATGCAAAGGATGATTTCGCTAAAGTTCTCAACAGATTACGCGCGATGCACCATTCCCGAGTGACGAACAATGGACAACTTGAAGGACAGAACCAAACGTAATCACTAGCACCTAGGTCAGCAGGGTAAGTTCTGCCTGAAGGTAGGAGGCAATTAGTTCCAGTGTAAAGATTTGCATTTGTCACAACGGAAAGGTGCACCGCAAAGAGCTACCCATCATTGAATATAGCCACCAAACTATGGAACATCCAGAAGCTATAGCTCTTTCAATAAACTTCACAGTCTAACATCTCGAGATATCCGAACGGTAGGTCTACGACACCGCTGCTATTGTCAAGAAGGGAAATGAAAACATTATGCTCAAACATTTGAACAGCCATTTTCCGGACATGACCTCGTTTACAATACGGAAAGGAGAATTAGATAGGAACTTCCCTTCCTGTATGTCCTCGTGATGAAGAAGGGCAACGCTTAAGGTGCACGAATAACGCGCACATTCTGAAGAACGGATAAATTCCCTTTATAACCGACCACCCAATGAATGTCAAAACGGGTATGACATCGCTGAACTGACAAGCAAAACAGTCAATCTATGTAGCGGGGGGTACCTAAGCAAAGAAGCGGAGCACACTGGAAAGGCTCTCTGGCAAAAAAGACTATCTCAGGCTATGGTCCCAGGCAAATGATTGACCACTAGCGTTAGCAAAGTATTGGAGAAACTGAAAAACCAATAAATCGTAGCGAGCAAAGATTTGCTAAGAAAAGCAAGGCTGGCTTTACGCTACCGTTCGCACATCCAAGGACAAGCGTCCCTACGATTTGTAAATATCCCCGCAAACCTGGACCTATTAAGCAACACGACGAAGTTAAGATCTCGTCGGAAAGGAAACCAGGGGCAACACATCACACCCGATGTAGGTGCAGGGCAAGTCGCATTAACGAGACGGGCCATGCATGCAATACAAGTTCCAATGACATTTAGCAACAACCCAAAGGTACCGACACGCTTAGAAACGGGAAACGGTGAGAACAAGCGATCGATCGGATACAAAGGAGCCAAGTAAAATAACAGCGGAATCTGCAAGTGAAATTGACCCAGCAAAGCGACCAACCGAAGCAAGGTCAAAAAGGCAATGTATTACTTTGCTACTATTCTTATTACTGCTACTTTCATCATCATTATTCCAAAGGCTCTGCACTTAGCGGAAATTATTAATACCACCGTAGAGGAAAGGTATTATTAACATGTTCGCTATGACCTGCCATATATATATATATATATATATATATATATATATATATATATATATATATATATATATATATATATATATATATATATATATATATATATATATGGTCGGAAATTCCGACCATATCAAACGGTAACAAATAATAGGGTCTAACAATACGTCACTTCTCCCTATTTCACCTGATCAGGTAGGTATAGGCTTATCATCAGGACAAGGAGTCCTCTTAAACCTAAATTAAGCGAAGTTTTGGGAGCTAACCCGCTCCACCATTAGCACATCAACGCGTGAATGATATTAACCATTGTTGCTCACATAATCAATATCGTGCACACACTGATGTACTGACCGCGAAACGGGTTACCTTCGAAGGTAACGTGCAATCAATTTTGTTTGCAGAAACACAATTGACTTTGAATAAACGAAAAACAGCACTTTACGGTGAATATAACATGAAATGATTCTGTTATTAACTCTGTCTTCGCAGTGATCATCAGGAACAAGCGCACGTCGAATTTTATTACCATGGGTTGTTGCATTAAAAATTAGCCTATTCCATTACTTGTTATTGCCATTGCTTGTCAATCAAAGTTCACCCTACTCCTGCACAACTCACAACTCAATCCGTACGTCGGATTAAATGCTCATGTGAAGCGAAGTGTGCTTGGCATTCCCGTTGGATCGTACGAAGCGTGGCAAAATTTCCACCTCCGCTTAGTCGCCGCATACCGAAGAAGAGGTGTTCCAACATTAACGCTTAACCAAGCAGTTTCACATACGGTAAGTGCAAACTATGCCGACGCGGCAGATACTCAACTAAATGCCAAAATGCCCAAAAGTAGGCTATCGTCTTAACGCGGGAAAAGTGAACAACATAAATCAAACAAAAAGGGTCATCAAGTACGACCGCCGCTTTCAATGAACAGGTTGAATTACCCCTCATAATAGTGATATGACGAATGTCGTAATTTATGCTTCTGCAATTTTTCAAAGATTGTCAAGGAGATTGCTCCCACGCGAAAGAGAACTGGAAAAATGTTTCAAAGTTAAAACTTTTCGAACGTATCACGCCGGAAGCAAGCCTTGTGATTTTATCGAACGTGTATACCTACTGTTCGATAAAAGTGGGCCGCAGCAGACGAAGGGAGAACCCGCAAAAATGGAACATGGCTTCCAACGACCACGCGAAACTTCACGAAAAGTTCTACCTTGCTGGAATGTCGACGGGAAGCTTGAAAATTGCAGTTGCAACTCTGAATGCCAATCTACGGTTTCATGAGCACGAATTGCGAAAGCAAGTTTCAAAGGGACAGAGAAGCGTACAGCAAACCATTTTGTCTTCGAAGCAGTTCTGCGAAAAGGTTCGACAAATTTTACAGTACACTTACATGGACACCTTTGTGCTACGCTTTCTGTGCCAACTCCCCGTCAATTGCAACCCTCGGCCTAACGCTGCTATGGGTGACAAAGGATTGGGAAGTGAAGCTGCTCCCTGCGCCAATGCAATGCAGCGAAAAGCTATTCATCAGGTGAATCACGAGGCGCAAGCAAACACCTACGACAGAAAAGTATCATCAACAGGAATTCATTGCATATGCCGGCAACAGTTGCAGCGAGGCGAGCCGTCCTTGGTAAACAGTGATGCCAATTAAAGCAAAACACTTCATAAAGGCGTCGCGAGCGTTAGAGGCAGCGCAACAGTTCGGTTCAAGAATAGAACCAACGATATTAGCCTACGCTGCGCCTGCATTTTCCATGGAGATCAAATATAACTAGCGGGTAACTGAGCATTAGATATCAAGAGCATAGCCACGTTTGCTCTACGATCCTCTTATATATAAGCGTTTTTGTCAAAGGTATATATCGACAAATTGGGCGCCAACAAATCTGACGAATTCTATGATCGCAAATTCAAACAATTTACGCAAACAAGCCTGGGAAAAAATTTTCTGCGCTTCAATTTTGCGACACATTGGGCATTATGGGTTAGAATGTCCCAAGGCACTGGCAATGGGGTATCCAATACAAAACGCAGTAAAATCAAAGACGTTCGGCTTACGACGATTGATTCATTCAAGTCAACGCTGCCGGAAAGATCGTCGTCCATCTGATGATGAAGCTGCTTAATGGCCTCAAAGCCAGTTGGGTCATCTCGCCGGCTTTGCTCGAACGCAACCGAATCTTAAAACAGTAGTTTTTTAAAACTTTACGAAGACGTCAAGCGAAGCAGCAATAAACGGTTAAGCCAAAGCATGAGGCATGTACGGTTCGTCATAGTTAAAAACGAGTAAACCGTTCGAAACGAAATGTGCCCACCCCATGTTGCTCAAACAGTTGCCCTGCGTTTGCGAACTTTAAAAAACCGTCTCCGCGAACTGGCCCGTTGTTGCGTACGCAGAAATGGGGACGCCGCGGCACGTCGAAACCGAGGCCACAAAACTTACCAAACAACTCCTGCGAGGCGGCAGCTCCGAAGCACAAAAATAGGATGCAAGAACGAACGCGAAGGAATGCGCATGGCGACCACTTTAACGGTGTGCAGACCATTTGGACGAAACTGCCGATTCGTCATTTTAGCAAATACATCTTCTTTTCCACGCTAGGAAAGCGGATGCGGGCCTTGACCGCTTAAGGCCTCGATACCGACAGCGTTAGCCCACCTCCTACGCACGCAACCGGCAATCAACGCAATGCATCACAATGACCAAGCCATAGACTGCTGCATTCAAAACTACAGTAGACAATACGTAATGTGCAAGTTCTCAAATGAGCAACGGGAATTTATCGCTGCTGGAGGCATCGATTCGCACTTTGACAACCTCTGTCGAACTAAGCAGCACTGGCGGTAAGCTGCAGCTTTACGGCGTCAAACAAGGCTCCAAAGTGAAAGACAGCATTACGTGGTGTGTGAAGATCTGATCCGTTGCGAACGATCGTTATGCCAGCCTCGTTCCGAAGCGTTTTCGTTTCGTCGAATGTAATAAGCAAACAAACACGGACGATTGGAAGGAACTTCAACTGCCTATGAAACAGGACGGAGCAACGCAAATGAAATGCGATTGCCGAAATACATCAATTCGAGAAGCATCACGTTGCACACATTCGGCGCTTCGATTTCACCTTCACCTGCTGCTCGAGACAGCCGTCTTCGTTTGATGTTGACATTTGGGAATAGGCAGAAGTATGTTCAGCAGAATAATACACTGAGTGACTGGTTTGCCAAGTGGTGTGGAAATTGAATAAGCTAACATAAATAATCCTATTTCGATAATGATAAGCCGTTTTCGGTCTTGTTCTCCATTGCTCCAACCTGCCTATCGTAGCGGCACGTCCGATCATGCCCTTCTTTGATCGGTCGACCGAGGGCACAATTAAAGGCACCTTACCTTCCGCGCACGTGTAGCATTACCGACATCAATTGTTCATTGTTTGCGGAATCGCGGATAAGCTTGCACGTCGCAGGGAAATTGTAGGCGCTCTACTAGCATGATCCACTTGCGCAGCGAAAAATGTTTTGTCGCATTTCGCTGTCCGACGACGCACGGACAGTACAGTTTGAACCTACTTTCTGTTAACTAGCCACACCCAACGGCCCATGCGTTTTGGCCGATATATCGAAATTTACAAATTAGCGTGCCATACTAGCAATAATCACACCACAACAGCAACTTTATTGTAAAGAACTACACAGCAGCAGCAAACTAAAAATACGCGGACTGTTCACTGGGGCTCCCAGTATTCCAGCATTTGGCCCATGATATTCGTGAACAGATCTTCACCGGGCAGGAGTCTTCAGCGCCATGCGAACTCGCACAAGTACGAGTCCAGCATGGACCGGTACGTGCCGCACCGGGCTTTACTGGCGCGCTTCGCCTGGACTCACAGGGACCTCACCGTCTGGGTATGAACACCCGTGGTTAACACGTAGGTGCGTGTAATCCTCATACATCAGACTCCGGTGTCCCATCTAGTGGTCGGTTATTACAGTAGATCCAGGTGTCACGTTCTCCCTTATGGCAAGAGTCAATTTAGCAGCCCAACCTGCTTTCTTAGCAGCCAGTCTGCTGCTACCTCTCTGAGTGCCAGGTTCCACTCAACGGCTGCACCTCGGCGCATACAGAGTTCTGCGTGGCGAATCTGCACGTGCTGTACGCATGGCTCCAGCTGTAAATGAACAGCACTGCCGTCCTCATCCGAACTTCGGCCCCTAACAATCAGCATGTATAACTTGGACAATACCTGCAGCTCACTAGTTATACCTTGAAACAACGTTCCCGTATGCAGCCTGTTATTTCAAGTATCTTTTTGGCGCATCTCCAACGGGAACCGCGCCCACTCCTGCTTTGCAGGACCATAGAGTACCCTCTTGTGAAGGTTCTCTCCTTATGGAGAAGACCCTTGTCTTCCAGAAATGTTATTGCCGTGGTTTCGTCAACGACAGTATGAGAAATTTCAGGAAAGGTGGTGCGTAACGTTGCCCCCATCTTGAGTCAGAATGAGCTGCTTGCCCTCTTACCAAGTCCTATATAAGGTATAACAGCTCAGCATTGCCCGTCTCCTACCATTCAAACAACTGTCCTGTTCATTCCTCGCGAGAAATGTACGGCACGTTGCCATTCCCTTAGATTAACAGAAACAACGGAATGGGTTACGCGCGCGCTGTACTGGTGCCGTCGATCGACTGATCAAACATGGGCATGATCAAACGGGCCGCTACAATAGGCAGGTTAGGGCAATGGAGAACAGGATATCCGTTTAAAACAATCAACAGAAAAGCAACAAAACAAATAGCAGTGTCACAAAGAGCCCACACGCGATTAGCTTACGGTATAGTACTACAGTAGGTCGAATTTAATGTGGAAACTTGCCACACTCCTACGAAGGGTCCTTTCCTTCGAAAATCAATGTTTGTGGAGGGGATTCGTTTTGACGGGTTAGGCAAGTTTCGAAGCTCATTCAAGCTACCGTACGTCTGCTGATTCTGATACAGTTAGCTCGTACTATAAACAAAATGACCCATTTGTAAACATAACGCCGCGAAAGCAAACCACCATTCATTTTTCACTTTAAGCTATGCTCCATGTACATTTCGCGCGCAAAATTTATTTGTACGTACATTTGACAGCATCGGCAAGGGCGCAACAGCAGCGACGAAAAATGGCAGTCAGGCAACCGCATAATTGAAACGACTTTTCTTCGCGCACAAGCAGCGATGAGCTGGAAACAGCAACCAATCGGAGCAGTAATAATAAGGACCACGAGGCTTCAAAAGTACGCAAACGCAATGTCTACTTTCTTTCTTTCTTTCAGTTCCACTTCTTAAGCGACAAAGCAAAGCTTTTTCACATTTGAATCTACAATTACTAAAAATTGAACGGTACATTTGGCCAAACGAAAACTTGTAACGGCTGAAAATTAAGTGTCAGTGTCAGAAAAGTAAGTCTACATAGTAGTTCAGCGTTGGATTTTGTCATCATGAATATTCAAAGCCCTACGAAAAACGCATATCGCCGATCAGAAAAGCTCCTTACCTTCGCTTCCGTGATCACTATTACCAGCTAACTGCCTCCCATCGTTGCCCATATGGACAACATCGAACAAACCGTGCGAACCCAACTAGCTTTCAAGTGATTACTTGCGGCGAAACTGTCCCAACGTCATACCAATGCATTCCGTAGGTAGGTGAGAACTAACGAACATTCCATTGGATACAACGTCAAAACACATGAACAGACTGCCAGACACACCTGCCGTGACTTCGTAGCCGAAACCAGAGCAGTAGTTTTATTATAAATAGCGGCGCGTGTAGGCCTGAAAGGTGAGTTAAATTGCAACTGAACA
Organism: Trichuris muris; assembly: GCA_000612645.2. Taxonomy (NCBI): domain Eukaryota; kingdom Metazoa; phylum Nematoda; class Enoplea; order Trichinellida; family Trichuridae; genus Trichuris; species Trichuris muris. The sequence continues at coordinate 8,841 of CBXJ02000732.1, forward strand.
CTGCAACGCTGCAACACCACGAAAATGCAGCCACGTTGGCAAAGCTACAGAAGGACAGCCTTGGTGGCAACCTGCGCATTGCCTGTAACGGGGAAAACCGCTTGCAAATTAGTAAGTTGGACCTGACAGTCGCGTGCAAAATTATTTGCGTACTTGAAGTAAATTGACAGCGAAACGGCGTTTCCTGGAACCAAATCCTGAACACATATGGTGCCGAATTCGCAAATCATTGCTTGTAGTATTCAGAACTCATGGGACGGGAAGAATCGCCTTGTTTATTGTCTTGGGCGGTGCAGACCAGTGAAAGTAATACGGGAATCCGTCTATAAGCATATGGCAGGGAGCCACTCCTGTTTTGAGTTCCGGCTCTTGGTTTGGTCGTGCTGCTTGATGTTAGTATAGCGCTAAACAGCAAACGCCACGGCAAGACAGCAATGCTAAGCTGATTTAAAAAGTAACTTGGGGTCTTATTGCGGGTTTCCCCTGCTCCTACAGTAATCCGACAATCGTAAACAATGGAATGCAGGTAACTTCACAAGGCAAAACAACAGCTGTGACGTAGACGTCGTCTTCGTTTACGGGATGATGCCGACACTAAATTTCGGGAAATACGGATGTCCTGTTGATTTGGACGGCCATAATATAGGTGGAAGAGCTTAAACGAGGCAACAGCGTTCTATTTTTGTCTCAACCTTGTCAGGTATGGTTCACTGCTAATTGCTACCGCAATTCCGAGCGTAAAGTTTATGCTTCCCAAAGGAGGAGATGTCAGATTCCTAAGCAGCGATGGAAGAGAAGGGTGGCGCGTTTCCTTATGTTGAAGTTTTAGAAATTTAAATACCTCTGCTTACATGGTACAGACTATTTGGCGGGCTTCATTTGGCCCTGTTCCGTTGACCATAGCGAGTTAGCCGTGGCCATCGTATGCTCCTGGAAGGCAAACATACACCGAAACAGTTGTAGTTGGGATCTGGATAGGCACGCATTGTTATAGCCTGTTTTTGTCTCCCCTACTGTTTCATCACACGTTCATCCCGTTGATCAGTCGCGAATTGAACAACAACAGCAATGAATGAATGATTTTATTCACAACGGTTCATATACAACAAAAAACACGTATATACAACGATAACTGTACAATGATCACTGTGGCGGCCAGTACGTTGCAATGTCATTGACAATGCAATCGAATGGGTCTTGACGGGGACGTAGCCTGCGGCGCCACATGAACTCGCATAAGTACGAGTCCAGAAAGCGCCGAGGTGTGCCGCACCGGAGCTTGTTTGACCGTTTCACTTGTGCCCAGAGGGATTCCACGGTCTGCGTGTGCGCCCCTGTGTCGGGTTGTACAAATTGGAGGGAGTGGTTCACTGTCAAATGAGTGTAACCACTCCCTGACAGACCGCGGTACCCTCGCCATTGGTCGGTTATAACCGTAGTGCAGGCCTGACGTACTGCCGTATTAGCGGTATCAGGGTCTGGCTACCATACTGTATCAGCGACTATTAGGCTATAACAATGCGTGCCTATCCAGATCCCAACTACAACTGTTTCGGTGTATGTTTGCCTTCCAGGAGCATACGATGGCCACGGCTAACTCGCTATGGTCAACGGAACAGGGCCAAATGAAGCCCGCGAAATAGTCTGTACCATGTAAGCAGAGGTATTTAAATTTCTAAAAGTTCAACATAAGGAAACGCGCCACCCTTCTCTTCCATCGCTGCTTAGGAATCTGACATCTCCTCCTTTGGGAAGCATAAACTTTACGCTCGGAATTGCGGTAGCAATTAGCAGTGAACCATGCCTGACAAGGTTGAGACAAAAATAGAACGCTGTTGCCCCGTTTAAGCTCTTCCACCTATATTAGGGCCGTCCGAATCAACAGGACCTCCGTATTTCCCGAAATTTAGTGTCGACAACATCCCGTAAACGAAGACAACGCCTATGTCACTGCTGTTGTTTTGCTTTGTGAAGATACCTGCATTCCGTTGTTTACTATTGTCGGATTACTGTAGGAGCAGGGGAAACCCGCAATAAGACCCGTAAGTTGCACTGCGGCATGTATAACACGAAGCATCTAAGTTTCGTCCGATTATTGTACAGCATGGAAATTCCAACTTGCATTTCTTTTAAAGAAATACTGTAATACCATCACCCTGCCATAATGGCTAGTTTGGTTGGTCAAGCTGTTCGTGGCAGTTGCTGTTGGGACCGACGTGCCGTCTTGCAGTACAAGGTTGATGCATTAGTCTTGTAGCAAACCACAACGGGAACAGCAGCTGTTCATGACGAACAGACAGTAAGCGACTCGTTTTCTCTTTGTTGCTGAGGTAGGCTCCCTTGTCGAACAATCTGACTCATGCTGTTCTTCATTTATATTTGTAAATGCCGCGTAGCTTATTGGGCACGTTGTACGTGTTTACAACGTCTGTCATATGGTTAGATTTGATGGGTCTCATTTCCCCGTTCCCCCATGTTTACAGTACTACCACAATCGTAAACAACGAAATGCAGGTACCTTCACTAAGCATGACAACAGCAGATGACGTAAGCGTTGTTTCCCTTTCCGGGATACTGCCGACCCTAAAGTTCGGGAAACACGTACGTTCCGTACGGCCCTAATATAGGTGGAAGAGCTTAAACGAGATAACAGAGTTACATTTTTGTTTCTACCTTGTCGGGCATGGCTCATGTTTTTTGTGTATGTTTGTATGCTATTTTTGTGTTGTGTATTAACCGTTGCAAATAAAATCATTCATTGTTGCTCAATATGCGCATTTACCAACTGAACATGAGAACATCCGTGTTTCCCGAACTTTAGAGTCGGCAGCATCCCGGTAAAGGACAAAACGTTACGTCATCTGCTGTTGTTTTGCCTAGTGAAGATACCTGCATTTTGTTATTTACGATTGTGGGAGTGCTGTAGACATGGGGGAACGGGGAAATGAGACCCGATTTGATTTTTGTCCTCTGAAGAGTGCGTGTAAGTTGTCCCGAAATCTAAAAACATTGTCAAGGGTGTCAATTCATTGGTGGAGGAAACCGTGCATATATATCCATTCTGGCCTTCTATGGCTCGACCGTCCGTTCCACCTGATGAGCAAAAATGGGTAGGCGTTTTATGCAAAGTATGACTGAATAGGAAATGCTTAATAATTGTATTCTAAAATATATGGGGCGTATCGCATCGAAAGCAGCAAAGTTTCCTTATACTTTCAATAACTTTCTTATGTCTTTTGTTCTGAGTAAGCAGATATCACGTCACGTCACGTCTGCAGTCGCTCCGTGATACGTCATTCCGTCTGCCGCAGCTTTTAAAAAGGCTGTCACGTGGCAGATGGCACCTAGATTATGGAGCAATTGCATGCTGCAAGGGGTGGGGAGATCGTTTTGTCGATTCGATGCTAACCACCTTGCCGTTATTTTTTTATTACGGATATGCCTGTAGCGGAGCTATACGAAAATATCGTACTAGGCGTTTGCCTGAGAATGTTTGATAGATACCGTATTAGTTAGTCAGTAAAGAGTGCTTCGGTCTCTGTCTTGACGCTCTCATAATCCTCGACATTGGTGACCCGTACTCTATGGATACTCCAACCACGGCCGACCTTCACTTAACGTCAGCTCTCGCGGTAAAACTTCCTCCCTTCTGGCCACAAAATGCAAAGGTGTGGTTCGCGCAAGCAGAGGCACAATTCGCACTGGGCCGAATAACTGCCTCCCAGACCAAGTTCTACCATACGACAGCCTCGCTCAACGAGACCGTCGCTCGTGAGGTCGAGGATTTGTTGGAGCCTCAGGGTGATCACCCTTATGAACATCTGAAACAGAAATTGATGGACCGCTTTGTCCCCACGGAGGAAGAAAGATTTCGCACTTTAACCAACACATCCCCTCTCGGTGATCGTCGCCCGACACAACTGCTACGTGAGATGCGTCATGCCGCCGCAGGCATTGTCGACGTTGAAAGCCCATTCTTCCGTCAATTATTTTTGCATCGATTGCCGCCGGCTGTGCAGTTGGTTTTAAAAGCGTTTCGCTCAGCTACCATCGATGACCTCGCGCGGGCCGCAGATAACCTTGTCGCTGTCGACAGTCCGGTGAACGCCATGACAGGCGCGAATGCCGCTGTCGATTCGTCTGACGCACAGCAGCTCCGACAAGACATAGCTGACCTTCGCCGACAAGTACGCTCGCTTACTATGTCTCCGTCTCGATTTCGTTCCGCACCAGCCAGCTCACCTCGCACTTCGCCTTCACGGCATCCGGCTCGTCGTCGTTCATCGCCTTCACCGCCTACGAACGTTTGCTATTTTCATCGGAAATTCGGCCGCCGCGCCCGTCGCTGCCGCCAACCCTGCTCCTTTTCGGGAAACTGACTCGCCGGACCCTCCAGGCGGTAGAGAGTCCGGCATTCCTATATAACCGCCAACTTTTTTTCATCCAAGACAGGTTGTCAAAGATCAAATTTTTGGTCGATACTGGATCGCAAGTCAGCGTGCTGCCCACGCAGTCTCATCAACAACGGCTGCCGGACTCAACTGCCTTGCTCGCCGCTAATGGCGCCCGCATTGCAACGTACGGCACCCGAAGGCTTACCGTTGATTTCGGCATGGGTTCTCCCTTCAAGTGGTCTTTCCTCATCGCCAGCGTGCGTTACCCAATCCTGGGCGCCGACTTCCTACGTCACTTCAATCTTCTCGTCGATGTAAAACGTCAGACAACTCGACTACATTACCTCCTTCACCAGCGACATTCGGCATATTAAAGGCAAGAATAATGCGGTGGCCGACGCTTTGTCTAGAGTGTCACTCAACGCTCTGTCTTTCATTCTTGATTCCGCTGACCTCAAAGCTTTAGCCGCCGAACAGGAAACTGGTACAGATCTACAACGAATGATAAGCAGCCCAGCGTTGCGCATGACCAAGGTCGAGGTCCCAAATTTGAACGTCACTCTGTGGTGCGATTTATCGCACGACCGAGTCCGCCCGTTCGTACCAGCATCTTGGCGTCGCAAAGTTTTCTCGATCCTCCATTCTCCGTCACACCCAGGTATTCGAGCCACTCGCCGGTTGATCACGCAACATTACATTTGGCCCTCTATGAACCGGGACATAGCCCACATGGTGAGGAATTGTGATTTGTGTCAGCGCACCAAGATTCAGCGTCACACGAAGGCACCCCCCACCGTTTTTCACATACCGGCTCACCGGTTCGACCATGTTCATTTAGATCTTGTTGGACCATTCCCACAATGCCGCGGATATTCCTACCTTGTCACCATGGTTGATCGTTTTACACGATGGCCTGAAGTCGTTCCGATAAAAGATGCCACTACGGCTACCGTCGCCAGAGCCTTCTTATCTACTTGGATCGCCAGGTTTGGTGTTCCCTCCGTCGTCACTACGGATCAAGGCAAACAGTTCCAGAGCTCCTTTTGGCACGAACTGACGTCTTTGTTGGGCGTAAAATTGGCACCCACTACGGCTTATCATCCTCAATCAAATGGCCTCGTCGAACGGCTGCATCGCCAGTTGAAATGCGCGCTCACCGCTCACGTACAAACCTCTCGATCCTGGCTCGATGCCTTACCTCTGGTGTTGCTTGGCCTCCGCACCGCGGTCAAGGAGGATTTACGGCATTCGTCTGCCGAGCTGGTTTTCGGTTCACCGTTACGCCTTCCTGGTGTTTTCTTTGGCCAGACGTCCCTTGCACGAGCGTGGACGAACACAGTGACGAACTGCAAGCATTTTTTGAGTCGGTCCGACCGGTCCCCACGCGACAGCCACGAAATCGCGGATGGTTCGTGCCTAAACAGCTACACACCTGCACGCACGTTTTCCTGCGTCACGATGCTGTGCGGCCACCACTCTCGCCTACCTTTGACGGACCATATAAGGTGACAGCAAGAACGGCGAAGACGGTTACGATCATTCACAACGGCAAACTAAAAACCGTCTCCATCGACAGGGTCAAGCCTGCCTTCATAGACCCTGGCTCCACTGCACCCAAACGACACGTTCATTTCTCTCCCACCGTCGAATTCGTTCCGTAAATTCTGGAGGGAGGCTGTGTAGCGGAGCTATACGAAAATATCGTACTAGGCGTTTGCCTGAGAATGTTTGATAGATACCGTATTAGTTAGTCAGTAAAGAGTGCTTCGGTCTCTGTCTTGACGCTCTCATAATCCTCGACATGCCCATTTCTTAATGAATTATTTTATTTGTCGACGCTTACAGAGCTGTTCATGTCCCCTCATCGGCGATGAAAAGCAGTCGTCCAGAAGTGCAACCGCTTTTGCCTTTGATAAAGGGATTTTAACGGTCCCGAAAGCTCCGAGAAATAAAATCGTTCATTAAAAAACGGGTTTATTCGTAACGGAAAAAATTGAAACTTGCCTGTCCATTATGAAGTCTGTTGACTTCAACGTTATTCGCGTCTACAGTTTTGTATACCTTGATAGTGGCGGATGCGCATTGCCTTCCTGGAATTAGCTCAGTCTCAGTAAGAGCTACATATGCGCTGAGGGGAGCAGCGCTTACGCCTACACTTTATCAAGGCACAAACTTATTTCAGGACCGGCACAATGGAAGAAACGGAAGGCCAACTACGGCCTGCGGCCAATAGCTGGCTGTGCAAGCTGTCACCAAAGGATGCGATTCGTTATCCAGCCTTTGCGAAGACGTTGAAGAGTTGAGGAGGCTGCACACCGCACCACATTTCTAACGCAGCTGGGAGATCCCGCTTTTCGAGCCGAAGTACAGACACACGTGGTGGCATGGGCGTGCACCCGCGAAGAAGAAAAGAAAGCAGCGGGATTCAGTGCTGCAAAAGATTATATGATAGTCCGGGTTGTATACCCTGTTTAAACTGTGCTAATTGATGTTTTGCTCTGATGACGGATACAGGAGTAGTACCCAAAAGCTCAGCTAATAAAAGCTTTTTACATAAACTGGGTTGTATACCGTGTTTAGACTGTGCTAATTGAAAAACATCCCCGTAAGAAAAAAGAAACAGTCCTACTTGATGAAAATGATCCGAGAGGCCTGATGCTCAAGATGCCGACTGTTTCCCATTAACAAGCATCAAAAGCTTTGACGGAATGCTCCAGTGATCATGTTCCCATAATTTGGCGGTGGAATAAAACGGCGTGTGTCAGCAGATCAGTGTCTCAAGAATGGTATACTTCGCACTTCAGCCCAACAGTCGAAAGATTTTTTGGAGCACGGAAGCAACGAAAAGAATAATTGCTTATCCTGGACAGTGCTCCACGTCATCCATCTAACCTGGATGAACTCGCAGACTATGTTCAAGTAATTTTTGTGGCTCGAGACACTGGCTACTTTACTATGGACCAGGTTATTACTGTCGTGTTCAAAGCCTGTCATTATTAGTTAATGTTATGCAGCGCTGATGCGCCGCAGTGTTCGAAATAAAGTCATTACATCATTGTTCGGGTATTTGATGTTTTTTATGATCAGAAGTACAGTGCAGGAAAGTAACTGGTTCGCTGTTCCGTCCATGTTGCATTTGGTTTCGTTACATGTCAATTTTCTTAGCGGCGCATTTTCTAGCAACGCATCCTTGACGTCGGACAAGGGCTGCCTGCATGTATTACGTCGATGCACGTTTCTAACCATGTATGGCAAAGTTTAACACTCGCATTGGCAAATTGCAGCGGTATGGTTCATTTGGAATAGTTTCCATCGTAACCCACGATCCTCCGCCAACGTTCTGCCACCGCGAGGATGCTTCTGTGGCACAAGCTCTCAGACTTGGTTCCAAAGAATTGGGCCAACCATTTTTGGGGTTCCTCGAAGTTCTCGAACCGCTGGCAGGCTAGTCGATGCGCCATTGATCTGAACAGGCGATGGATAGATAGCGTATGCTCTGGTGAGTGCCGTGCACGAGGTGACGACCTCCTCATCCCGATGGAGCAGCAATGCGTGCGCATGCAGACGGATGACCAACTGTTGGCGTTTTGTGCCCATTTCTGCTCTTCTTGTAACATTTGTATTAATTTTAGGCCCATCGGTTCACAGCAAGGTATCCGCGGGTTCGCGAGTGGCTCTTGCTGTGTTCTCGTCCAGCGGAGCTGCAGTCTTCGTCTTCAGTTTTCCTTGGGTATACTGACTTCAGTCGATCGTTAGGGTGAAAGAAGCCACTACAGAAGTGGCGATACCCACTGACACACAAAACCCCCTCGCCTATGCCCTACACAAAATTCTTTGGAGTTTTGCCGCTGACTGTCCATTGTTGTAAAGGAAATTAATCCAGTTTCGCAAATGGACGTTTCCAAGAGCAGAATACCCATTGGCCAAACGAGGGATAATTTAGTGTTTACACTTAAACACTGTGTGGACAAGTGCATCGTTCCCAGCGGTCAAATTGCAGCATTGCTAAGAAATTTGGCAAATGCTTTCATGACTAATGGAACGGCAGGGCGATTGGATGGTCAGTATGATCATCACCGCCAAGATTAGCCTTATCTCAACTGTCACCATTAACGATAGGCAGCAAGGGCAAAGTTTGCTTGGTGCATTTTGCCTGTCATTCTTCCGCTTTAGTTTCTGTCGGCATGCGTCGTCAACTTCTCCTTCTTTTCGTAGTTACAGCGAGCTGCTTTGCCGCCTTCTACGAGGAGCAATACGAAAGACTGAAGGCGAAACTGCGGCAGCGCGCCGAGAATGGCGCAGTGCTCACCTGGAAGGCATGTACAAAAGTTGTCTTGTTGCTTTAACGTCCCGGTTTCGTTCAGCTCGGAAAGAATCCGTATTTCAAAGGTGCATCGGAAGCGGCGTTGAAGCGGCTGCTCGGCGTGAAGAAGCATGACGTTGTTGTTCTACCACCGAAGGTACCTTCGGCTGAAAATTCAAATGTAACGTTGCCTAAGAACTTTGATGCTCGACTGCAATGGCCCAAGTGTGAAATCATACGTTACATAAAGGACCAATCCAATTGCGGCTCCTGCTGGGTGAGGCGATTGAACATTGGGCTGGGGGCAACGTAATGCGGTTGCTTTAGGCTGTATCCACGGCTTCGGTAATCAGCGATCGTTATTGCATTGCCAATCAAGGACGGGCGCAGCCATTTCTTTCGGAAGAAGAACTAGTTTCCTGCTGTCGAGTCTGCGGGGACGGGTAAGCAATCTGCGCATGTTAAGAAGATAAAACGCAATATTTATACATAACGTGATTGCGGTCAACTTCTGCGTGCAATTTTCAGATGCTTTGGTGGGTTTCCCGAAATGGCTCTGGTCTACTGGGCAACCCGGGGCGTGCCAACGGGTGAACCGTACGGTTTCAATAGCTCCTGTAAGCCGTATTCAATTAAGCCTTGTGCAACCTGCCCCAGCATAGCAGAAACTCCAAAATGTCAACATCAATGCGTCCGAAGGGTACAGGGGGAAGTTAAGTACTGACCGTTATTTCGGTAAGACGATTCATCATCCCATATTCTTTTCCGATAGACAATTCGTAATTTCCAATAAGTTATATTTCTCCTTTATCGCAAGTCTCATTCCAGGCAAAAGGGCCTACTCTCTTTCCAACGAAAGGCAGATTATGGAGGATATTTATGCCAACGGTCCCGTCGTCGCGGCTTTCACTGTCTACGATGACTTCTACTATTATACCGGCGGTATGCATAGCTCTATATGCTTATTATTTATGCTATGAGGCTAATTGGAATTTAAGGTGTTTATTCTCACAGCGAATGGGTCGATCCGGCGGGCCGTCACGCAGTGCGCGTAATTGGGTGGGCGTGGACGAGAAATCGAAGAAGCCTTATTGGCTGGTAGCCAATTCTTGGAGCGAGGAATTTGGAGAAAATGGTATTTATTTGCATTATTTGCACTATTCTTATTGCATTATTAAAAGTGGTAGTGCCGAATTTTTATTGGATCGCAAGTGCACAGCGCTTTGCGAACTATGTTAGATCCTAGGGCTCCGTGCTTAGACAATCAACGTTCTTTTGTATTTGCGTGGCCAAATGCGAAAGGCTTACTGCAATAAGTGATCGATCACTCAGGGTGGCAGAACACTTCATTGCCGATTGCCCACTTTCCTCGCAGGCGTGTAATTTTCAACTTCAGGTTTGTTTCGAATACTCAGGGGCAGCAATGAATGCGGAATCGAGGAAGAAATGGTGGCAGCACAACCGAGACTTCCGAGCTAAAGCCGTAAATGGCGGTCGTCGGCGAATGGGTGTCACGAGAAAATTATGGCGCCTGACTATTTGTCCTACTGTAGCTGCTATTCAATAAAAAAAGGGAACGCGACTTTGAAGTGCCTCTAAGTTTAGAGTCGTGAAAAGCCTTCGCAAAACCTTATCACATTTGTCCAACAGGGTTATGACGGTTTCATACCGCACCGTTGGATCAAGGGAGCAAAAGTTAAGGGTCTTTTCTGTTTCGTCCCCCCTACTTGATTATCATGTCGCTAGGGGCGCTGGGGGCGCTAATAACGTTTCTGTTGCCGAACGCTGATATAAAATGCTACGAAGAGGGCGCCGAGATGCATTAGCGATCGTAAACTTCAAGAGCCTTTGTAAGATGCCTTCGTAAGTTAAAAGGGAGACATGTCTCTTATTTTATGGTTTAGGCTTAGGTAAGGGCAGAAAATGATGCCTATGGCTCTGTTTCCTTCGTAAGTTAAAAGGGAGACATGTCTCTTATTTTATGGTTTAGGCTTAGGTATGGGCAGAAAACGATGCCATGGTTCTGTTGCCTTCGTAAGTTAAAAGGGAGACATGTCTCTTATTTCATGGTTTAGGCTTAGGTAAGGGCAGAAAACGATGCCTACGGTCGTGTTGCTTTCGTAATTTAAAAGGAAAGGTTGACATGACTCTTATTTTATAGTTTAGGCTTAGGTAAGGGAAGGAAAGATTGCTTCGAGCGCTCGGCCTGCAAAATGTGACGGTGGCGCCACCTATATCTCCAACAATTAACGGGCCAATCAACGTGGGGATGACGTCATACCAGGAAGTTACAGTATGACGGGGAACGAGACAGAAAAGATCCGAAGTTAAGAAACACACGTTAAGGTGGCCTCATCTACATTCAATAGTTCAGCTTATGAGTGTGAAACGTCGACGTTGTAATGGGTCAGTACGACTTAGCAACTGCCTACGAAATGCACTTTAATTCTGAACAGCAGTTTTTCGATGGTGTACAATTTTAATAATGCCCCTTTCTGGAACGGGGTCTCTTAGAAGAAATAACAGAACGCACTGATACACTTGCTCGTGTAAAATGTTGTTTTTCACTCTTTACGCTCCAATACCTCTGCTGACTGCCCGCGAAGCAAATTCTGTATTGTACGTACTGGAGCTTTGCGCAGTCTGAATGTAATGTTACTTTTGACAGAAGTTAACCGTCCAAGAAATAAATCGGGTTATTTTTCCCATATAGATCATGAAAACAACACAAATATCCGTTTGCGCCTTCCATTCTGCTGACTGCAGGCAGTAACCTCCAGTTGCTCCAACTGTGCCGCCTGCTCAGAGGTCCAGAAAGCTATTCATCTTTATGGCACCCAAGTAGTTACAGTTTTATCTTATCTTTCTGCTGCCATGCTGTTTGCACATGCAAAAATGCCACGAGCTCGTCCTACAAATGCTCTTGAGGTTCACCATCACTCGGTTTCAAATTATCCTGTCATTAATAATTCATAAAGGCTGCGCCGCGCAGACAGTTCATCAACAGCGAGCACTGATATTCTGCGCACTGCACATGGCAAACACTGACCTTAATGTCTCAAGTGAGTTTGGAAGACAGAAAGAATCAATTGGAAAAATTTGTGTCGAACACAGGACTGTGCTTTCCTTATGGCGATCTGGACTGAGAATACGTTTCAATTGAACTCCACTAGACTTTTATATATACATAGCAAGCACAGCTCTCAAAGCTTGTCATGTACCTTTTTCATCGGCCAGGTAGGTCAAACATAGTACAATATAACCTACATGTACATTCCAAGACACCAAAAGAAAAAAAAAGCAAAAGACATCAACGTACAACACGCCAAGATGGTTCATTTTCCTATGACCTAATGAAAGCAACGTACAACCAAGAGAATTGCGGGCACTGTGAGCAAGTAGCAATAACCGTATCTTTGTACTTTTTATTAACAAATTTGCATGCACGTACTCAATGTTGCATTTCAGATTTCGGCACAGTTAAGTAAGAGTGGCCGGCCGGCGCCATTGCCTTCCTCTTAGAA
>CBXJ02000734.1:0-11925 GCA_000612645.2 Trichuris muris
TAAGGGGAGCAACGCGTTTTGCGTATTCCGAAAAGTGAGCAGAGCTGTTTTAGGAGGAGACTTTCAAAATTGCGTCCCTGATCCGAATGTAAAATCTGCGGTGGTCCAAAGTCGGTAAAAATTTGAAGTAAAGTGTCGACCGTTACTTCCGCGCTTTGGTTGCTTATTGGACGTACGACGAGCCATTTTGTGAAATAATCCTGGACGGTGAGGACGTAAGTTTTCCCAGTTCGGCTTGGCGGCAGTTGTAGTACATCAACGGCGAGGCGTTCCCACGGGCGCCCAATGGGTGAGAATTGCATGGGCGGGCGGAGGGCCGGCGCTTTAACGCGCTCACATACGGAACATGATTCGCAATACTTGCGGACGTCCTCGCAAAATCCTGGCCAAAATGGCGTGCGACGGACACGGTCTAAGGTGCGCTGGAAACCCATATGACCAGCGGTCGGGACGTCATGGCAGAGAGCAAGAATCGCTGGACGAAGGCTGGGCGGGGCTACAGGAAGCCGATCTACTGGTGCGCAGTTGCCAGCGGGTGGTTTCCAAAAGACAATGTTGTCATGCATGACCATTTCTGTCTTGTGACGGCGGTACGCAGGAGGCCATCGTGCCATTGGCGTGGGCGCCTTTAAGACCTTGATAACTTGACTCAACGTTGCATCGTTAGCTTGATGAGTGCGCCACGTGGTTGGTGAGTCCATTGCCTGTCAGCGAAGCGGTCATGACAGGTTGATGCAGTACGCGGGACAAGGCGTCTGCATTGCCGTTATTCAGTCCCCTTTTGTAATTTATGGTGAAGTCGAATTCCTGTAGGGCGATGGCCCAACGGGCAAGTCGTCCTTCCATCTTTTGGCCCGACAACCATTGTAAGGGGCAATGATCCGTCCATACGGTAAAATGCTTGGCTAGCAAGTAGTGGCGAAATTGCTTTACGGCAAACATGAGGGCAAGGCATTCTTTTTCAATAGTACTGTAGTGTTTTTCGGACTTTCTCAGCAATCGGCTGGTGTAGCTGATCACGTGGCCGTCTTGTTCGAGCACCGCGCCCAGCCCCACATCGCTAGCGTCTGTGTGCAGCTGAAATTCGCGCCCAAAGTCGGGAGACGCTAACGTGGGTGCCGAGGATAGACTCTGCTTTAAAAGCCTGAAAGCTGCGTCACAATCTTGGTCCCACTTAAATTCAGCCTTGTGTTCGGTCAACTGATGAAGAGGTTTGGCAATAGTAGCGAAGCTTTTGATATACCGACGGTAATATGAAGCTAACCCTAGAAAACGGCGTACATCCGTTACGTTGAGTGGTCGCGGCCAGTTAGCAACTACAGCGGTCTTAAGCGGGTCTACCGACATACCTAAACGTGAGAATATGTGGCCCAGATAACGGACTTCTGATCGACCAATCTGGCACTTACTGCCGCGTAGCGTAAGTCCCGCTGTCTGGCAGCGGTGAAAGACTTGTTTCAGATGCGCACAATGTAAGCTCTGGTTCTCGGAGAAAATAAGAACGTCGTCAAGGTAGACCATGGCAAAAGGCAGACCACGTAGTACAGTATCCATCAGTCGCTGGAAAGAGCTAGGGCCACCGCACAACCCAAAGGGCATTCGACAGAATTCGTAAAGACCCAATCCTGGACCTGGGCAAAACGCGGTTTTGTGGCGGTCGTCAGGATGAATGGGCAGCTGCCAAAATCCAGAATTTAGGTCGAGCGTTGAGAAAACAGTGGCTCCGCCAAGTCGATCTTGTACTTCATCCGGGAGCGGAAGCGGATAAGCGTCCTTAATCGTGCGTTTATTCAATTGCCTGTAGTCCACGCAAAAACGCAGCTCTCCAGACTTCTTTCTAGTAAAAACTGCAGGGGCGAGCCAAGGACTGTTGCTGGGTTGGATGATTCCGTGTTCCAGCATAGTTTGTAGCTGGGCCTCCACCTCATGGCGGAAATGTGCCGGCAGCCTGCGAGGCGGTACTCTAACAGGAGGGCTATCCGCGGTAGGTATGACGTGATAGGCCATTTTGGTGGCTCCAGGTTTCACCGTGAACAATTCCTTGAACTGCTCTACGACAGTGTAGTAATCCGATGCGCATTGTGGCATGTCCAGGCGATCTTGAGCGCCGTAGTTCGGAACAGCGCAGTCATCCAATAGGTTGTCATCATTTTCAATTACCGCCGACGCTTGGAAGTATCGTTCCGAGAGCTTCGCTCCTTCTTGTGTCTGTTTGGGTTCCCATGCTGGAGCCATGACCAGCAGTGGAACTTCAGCACCCTGTGCTTGTTTCAAGCAATTTTTCGCATAGTCGATAGACCATCCGTGCGTCATCAGAAAGTCGTGGCCGAGTATTGCTGGGGCCACTAACTTTTCGGCCAACAGAAATTGATGCTGTGTTTCGTACGTACCGATTTTCAGTCGAATTATAGCCGACCCTTCGAGACGGCTCTCTTCCCCAAAAGCGCTGATCTCAGTGACGCTCTCCGCCATGGGACGGAAGATACAATCACTATGCTGCCGCAATGTTGTAAAAAGACTGTAGCTCAAGAGACTGATGGAAGAGCCAGTGTCCAGCATAATACTCACCCAATGACCGGCCAGTTCCCCTCGTATGGAACAAGGGGCCCCTATGTTCTCTTTTATGCTCGTGCTACCTATACATGAATTATGGAATGACTGTGGTCGGTTAGTGGGTGCGTCGTCATTGCGTCGGGTGGACGGGTTGGTCCGACAGTCTCGTCGCATATGTCCAATCTGTCCACAGGCAAAGCATCGGGGACCTCTCCGTCGCATAGGCTGCTGTTGTCGGCCTCGATGAGCATTCGATGGGATGGCCAGCATCTCCAATTGCCAACTCACTGAAGCGATCTGCCGTTCTAACTGCTCCAATCGATGCTCGGTTGAATCATCGTTGCTCTTTTGCGACGTTGCGACGGCGCTAACACGATTCACACTATCAGTGAACGATGCGCTGGTCGAATAGTTTTTGCTGGCCATCATGTCGTGCGCTTTCCTGACCAGATCGGAGAATGACAAATTGTCTTGAACGCAGCGCAGTACTTGTTGCTCTCCACCTGACGGAAGACCATGAATAAATTGCTTAGTCAACAGCATCTCGACTTCGCCTGCCGGTAGAGATGGGACAGCGAGCTTTAGAAGTCGACGCAGATGTGCAGCAAAGCCGTACACTGATTCTCCTGGCTGCAAACATCTTTGATGAAAGGCTAGCAAATTACCTTTTCCCTGTTCCGGTCGCTCAAAACGCCTCAGCAGTGCCTCCTTCACTTCCGCATACTTGAGCTGCCGCCCTTCCGTGACCTCTTCGTAAAGGAGTAATGCCGTTCCCTCCAAAAATATGGGAAGCTTTGTAAACCGGAGGTCATCGTTCCATCCGTTGGCCGCACAGCAGTGCTCAAAACGCTTTATCCATTCATGGAAGTCACCATCTGCGAAACTTGGGGGAACGCTCACGTAACCCAGTACAGGAGCTTGCATCGTCTACCACATAACCACGCTCTGCTACCAATTATGTCGCGCGTGGTGCAGCTTAGAGACACACTTCAAGCACACAATGTTTATTAGCGACCGACCTTCAACCACCAGAATCACCAACCGACTCATTCTCTCCGTGCTTCTCCTACTGTCGTTGGTTCTCAGGTTCGTTCTTGATTTAGCTCGCTTCATGCGCGCGGTTGATTGAGCCATTGGTCACACAGACTATTTTTATATATTTGCATTTTGCATTGCTAAGCAAGTATGCATATGAATGAACCTGCCACACAAAAAGATGGATCCTACGTAGCGTATGGGAATAATGGTATATGGTTCGACAGCGCTTACGCAATTATTATTCCACGTCTTCGGGCACAATAATATAGCGTCTAATGGCCATTTCGTGGCAATCTCTTAGCGGTGAGTTACAAAAATGAAACGTATTATACTTACGAAAGCAAACCTGCAAGTAAGTGAATTTTAAATTACAGTATGTTATGAAGTCGGCAGTGGCTATTGCGCGAAGTGGAATGCAATGAGGGTGGCGCAGACAAATGTTAAAACTGTTAAATAGCTAGTCGCAGCAATGCCATCAGGACGTACTTCATTTTTGAAAACTTGTGCAAAGTTCAAATCCACTATAAAGCAAAAGCCGTGAAAAGAAGAACACTCACAACTTGTGCAAAGTTTTACAAATGAATTATACCTATTCGTTTGCACATTACGTCGAGTAATTCAGTTGCCATCTAATTATGTTTGTCAACTTAAAAAATTTGTAACTTTTTAGCGAATGAAGGCAGTCAGCATATCGCATGACTTTTTACTATTCTAATAATTGGAATTATGCCAATCGTTTACCTGCGCATGATAATTTACTGTACTCGGAATGTTATGCGAATTTGAAGTTTTATTCAAAGTTATTGTTCGTTGCAGAAGATCTGTTTCACTTGCCGGCATTACGCATGACAAAATATTTCATTTACAAGGGTGCATCGCTTGAACAATTACTCATGGTCCAACGGTTTCATTCCGTTGTGGTTCAGCGCTCGATAGTGTTGCAGAACTCCGCTTTAAGGTCAGTAACGCCGATGGCTTCGTCTTGTCTTTTAGTGGATTTGAATATTGCGTAATCATGTCTTGTGAACATACAGACGATTTTCTCATGTAATTAAACATTCATCGCGGTTGTTAATACGACTGCGTTAATCAATATTGAAAATAGGGTTCAAGATAACGGGGTGAGATCTCATATTCTTGTTGAGAAACACGGCATATAAACCCGTTGGTAATGCTTTATTCAAGCTATCGGAGCTTTCGGTGTCTTACCTTGACAAGGTTCCTGTCAAGGTAAGACATTGACAGGAACCTTGTCAAGGTAAGACACCGAAAGCTCCGATAGCTTGAATAAAGCATTACCAACGGGTTTATATGCCGTGTTTCTCAACAAGAATATGAGATCTCACCCCGTTACCTGAATTGTCCTCAGGTTCAATTCCAACTTTGATTGCCCGCAGATGTACTGCTTACCGAAGATACATAAAGAGAATGTTCCTTTACGGCCGGTGATCGCAACGAACAGAAGTGTAACGAGGCAGTTATGCAAATACTTGGCCGATATTTTGAAACCATTAACAGGAAAAAAAGTCTCCAATACAAAGAACTCACTTTACTTCGTACAAGAGATCAAAACCATAAAAATAAGCGAAGAAGATGTTATGGTAAGCTTCGATGTGAAAGATCTTTTCACCAGCATACCTCTTGGGTACACATACGACATTATCATGGACCTGTTATCTTCGGATACAACTCTACATGAGAGAACAAAACTAAATCCAAACCACATCACAAGACTGGTAAAATATTGTATGGAAGAAGGCAACAAGTTTCAATGGAATGGTGGTTATTACTCACAAACAAAGGGAGCACCAATGGGGAGCCCCCTTTCCCCAGTATTTGCGGATATATTTATGGAGCACTTGGAAGAGAAGGCCTTTACACCAAGGGTCTCAAGTCATAATCCTAAGATTTTTAAAAGATATGTTGATGACATTTTTGCAATAGTTAAGAAGGGAACAGAGGAGAACATAATGACACACTTGAATAGCCTTTTCCCAGACAACATAAGTTTCACCATGGAAAGAGAAAAACAAGGACAACTACCATTCTTAGACGTACTAGTAATAAGGAAGAATAACTGCTTAAGAACGAAAGTTTACAGAAAAGCGACAAATTCGGACAGATTCCTGGATTTCAATTCATGTCACTCCATTAAGATAAAGAGGGGTTTAATCTTGGGAATGGTGGATAGAGCGTTCAGAATATGCAGTCAAGAATTTTTAGAAGAGGAATTAGACCACATCAAAAGAGTGCTAGTAAAGAATAATTACCCTCCAAAGTTCATTTCTGATTGCATAAAGGATAGGACAAAAAAGTGGTTGAAGAATGAATTAAACTGCGCACAACGTGAGAAGACTGACACCAAGTTTATCATCCCTTACTATCCTGGTGTAGGAGAAAGGATACAGAAAATTGCCAACTCAATTGGAATTAAGGTGGTTTTTAACAACCACGATAATTTAAGAAACATTCTGCGTTCTGATAAAACGAAGACCCCAAACCACTTGGCACCAGGAGTCGTCTACAAGATAAAATGCGGATGTGGTAATATATATATAGGTGAAACTGGTCATACGATGGAACACCGTGTGAAACAACATTTGGACTTGATCAAAAGATACCGAGTTGCAGAAGGAAGGAGAAGAGGTGAAAACAACCCGAGGAGAGGTCGACCACAGCGTAATGACCCGGAAGTGGTTATGGAACAATGTGTGAAAGCATCGGCAGTAGTAGAGCATGTTATTTCTTGCTCGTACCCGGAAGAAAGTTTAGAAACAATCAAGTTAGAACAAGAAAGGGATTTCAGGATTAGAAAATTGAAGGAAGCGATTTACATCAAACATTGTTCGTGCATGAATAGAGATGAAGGCATCGGGATCAGTGACATTTGGTCGACATTGTTCACCCGGACTTTAAACTAGAATGGACTTTAAAACTCATTGACACATACGAGGTTAAAACGAGATTTCGGTTGTGACAGGTGTTAATTTATAGACTGTTTTCGCTGATGACGGTTGTCAAGGTAAGACACCGAAAGCTCCGATAGCTTGAATAAAGCATTACCAACGGGTTTATATGCCGTGTTTCTCAACAAGAATATGAGATCTCACCCCGTTATCTTGAACCCTATTTTCAATATTGTTAAACGTGCTCACGGCGCACAGGCTTTGGAATGTTCGAGATCCATAGAATGGATCACCATCAAAATGGAATTAACCAAATGCAGACTATGGTTCCTCAAGGAATGTCGAGATTATGGTATTCTACCAGTCTCTTTCCAATTACGGACGGGACAAATAAGAAACAGGAAAGTGGAAAACATATTAGAAAAAGCTAGTTTTGCCCTACTAAGAAACAGGATCAAGGAAAGATACAGGGAACTGGCAAGGTTAAAACCGATTTTAGACTACCATGTAAACGGATTGATAAGTCTAATTGGCAACAACCATGCTTGTATCGTCGAACGAATGGTTAAGAATTCAACGGCTGACATAGTGCATAAAGAAAAGAAGAGGTTAGAACAAAAGTTTAACAGACTTTTGTATTCCAAAACCTGGGAGTTCTATAGACAACGGAGTATAGTACAGAAGAAAGGTTTACCTTTGGACAAACTTGTCGTTAACCTGAGTTCCAAACCTCTTACGGAGGTTGAGAAGAATGTCCTCTCGAAAGGTTTGAACTTTGTTCCCACAAAGAAGAAAATCAATTTTGTGGACCTTGTAACTAGAATAGAACTGGGAATTAGCAAGGAGGATATTTCAAAAGCTAATCAGATCAGGAGGTTGGTCACAGCTAGTCTTGCAAGTGGAAAATACAATCCCAAAATGAATTTAACAAAAGCCGAATTTAAAGCGATTAGGGATCTTAAGAAAGAAGATTCGTTGGTAATTACTAAAGCGGATAAAGGCAATGTGGTTGTTATAATGGATAGAGAATCTTATAACAACAAGGTGGAAGAGCTACTACGGTCTGGTACGTACAAGAGGCTCAATAAAGACCCAACCGAGAACATCAGGAGAGGCTTAACTACGAAACTAGTGAATATATTGGAGGAAACGAGAGAGGAGAAATTACACACCATCATCAAACGGCTCAGGTTCAATTCCAACTTTGATTGCCCGCAGATGTACTGCTTACCGAAGATACATAAAGAGAATGTTCCTTTACGGCCGGTGATCGCAACGAACAGAAGTGTAACGAGGCAGTTATGCAAATACTTGGCCGATATTTTGAAACCATTAACAGGAAAAAAAGTCTCCAATACAAAGAACTCACTTTACTTCGTACAAGAGATCAAAACCATAAAAATAAGCGAAGAAGATGTTATGGTAAGCTTCGATGTGAAAGATCTTTTCACCAGCATACCTCTTGGGTACACATACGACATTATCATGGACCTGTTATCTTCGGATACAACTCTACATGAGAGAACAAAACTAAATCCAAACCACATCACAAGACTGGTAAAATATTGTATGGAAGAAGGCAACAAGTTTCAATGGAATGGTGGTTATTACTCACAAACAAAGGGAGCACCAATGGGGAGCCCCCTTTCCCCAGTATTTGCGGATATATTTATGGAGCACTTGGAAGAGAAGGCCTTTACACCAAGGGTCTCAAGTCATAATCCTAAGATTTTTAAAAGATATGTGGATGACATTTTTGCAATAGTTAAGAAGGGAACAGAGGAGAACATAATGACACACTTGAATAGCCTTTTCCCAGACAACATAAGTTTCACCATGGAAAGAGAAAAACAAGGACAACTACCATTCTTAGACGTACTAGTAATAAGGAAGAATAACTGCTTAAGAACGAAAGTTTACAGAAAAGCGACAAATTCGGACAGATTCCTGGATTTCAATTCATGTCACTCCATTAAGATAAAGAGGGGTTTAATCTTGGGAATGGTGGATAGAGCGTTCAGAATATGCAGTCAAGAATTTTTAGAAGAGGAATTAGACCACATCAAAAGAGTGCTAGTAAAGAATAATTACCCTCCAAAGTTCATTTCTGATTGCATAAAGGATAGGACAAAAAAGTGGTTGAAGAATGAATTAAACTGCGCACAACGTGAGAAGACTGACACCAAGTTTATCATCCCTTACTATCCTGGTGTAGGAGAAAGGATACAGAAAATTGCCAACTCAATTGGAATTAAGGTGGTTTTTAACAACCACGATAATTTAAGAAACATTCTGCGTTCTGATAAAACGAAGACCCCAAACCACTTGGCACCAGGAGTCGTCTATAAGATAAAATGCGGATGTGGTAATATATATATAGGTGAAACTGGTCATACGATGGAACACCGTGTGAAACAACATTTGGACTTGATCAAAAGATACCGAGTTGCAGAAGGAAGGAGAAGAGGTGAAAACAACCCGAGGAGAGGTCGACCACAGCGTAATGACCCGGAAGTGGTTATGGAACAATGTGGGAAAGCATCGGCAGTAGTAGAGCATGTTATTTCTTGCTCGTACCCGGAAGAAAGTTTAGAAACAATCAAGTTAGAACAAGAAAGGGATTTCAGGATTAGAAAATTGAAGGAAGCGATTTACATCAAACATTGTTCGTGCATGAATAGAGATGAAGGCATCGGGATCAGTGACATTTGGTCGACATTGTTCACCCGGACTTTAAACTAGAATGGACTTTAAAACTCATTGACACATACGAGGTTAAAACGAGATTTCGGTTGTGACAGGTGTTAATTTATAGACTGTTTTCGCTGATGACGGTTGTCAAGGTAAGACACCGAAAGCTCCGATAGCTTGAATAAAGCATTACCAACGGGTTTATATGCCGTGTTTCTCAACAAGACTGCGTTAATCATTAATTTTCTGCACGGCATAGTGAATTGGTTTACCAACTTAGCTGATTCTTATGGACATTAATTTCCAATAGTGATTCGAAATGGGATATCCGGTTTAGCTGCGTTCGTTTCAGAAAGTGATTGTAGAACGCGGTTTGAGACCGGTATGTGTAAAATTACCTACCTTTCCGATGTAATTGGCTTATTACCATCTCCGCAGCTGATCCGCCGCTACTAAAGCGCATAATTTTGAAATACACCGTCTGACACTTTGCCTTCGATCGACGATGGGTCCAATCACCATTGTGATGCTGTTAGTGTTCTATCTGTTTTAATCCCAAGGATGTTTCCATACTGGCGTCTCCACTGCGCAACCTTGCAACTAGGCTTTTAACCTCTTGCGCTCGCCTATCAACGGCTTATTCGTGCAAACGGGTAGATGTCCAATGCACCTTCAAGATCCACGCCATTAGTTTGGTAACTTATGCTGTGGACTGAAATCACCACCGAACGTACGCTGAGATCATTTTTAAAGAAGATTCTATCGGGCACCAACGTGAAATGCCGGCGAACCCCTTGTTTTAGCAGGTTGGCTCTTCTGAACAGTGTGATACGGTTCTGTTGAAAGTTCGTCAGCGTAGTAGTGTTACTATTAACATTTGCTACCAATAAACTCGTGCGCCCACCGAACGTTGCCAAGTACTTTGCGCAAGTAAGTTGGAAGAGATTGTTGAATATTAACGATGCTCAGGTTAGCCTACAGTAAGTTGCGTTCGTTAGAAATAGTTGTATGTTGACTTTTCTCAAGCATATTGATGTCGCATTTCTTAAATATATTTGGAGAAATAAGGCGCTTTAGTCTGCAAACGGGCTTGATGCTTTCGCTTTTTACTGGGGATAAGTGTTATTGCTGACTTTGGGAGACACGATAGTTGTGCGTCTTTTAAACAGTGCAATTGTTCTTTCAATCTGCTCACCATGTTTCACATCGCTAACAATTGGTAGAATTATTTTACCCGTTATATTGCCGCTGAAAAAGGGAACATGTGAGTCTCGGAAACTGCGGAAATTAATATAGTCATTCAAAAAACGGTGTGCCTAAGTGGAGAAGAACAGTGATTAACACCACCGTTTATCAGTCCGACGGTCTTTTAAATTTATTTTTGTGGCATTCGGTGCCAACCTTTGGGCTTTCAAACTGTCATGAGCAATGATGAAACGGCAACGCCAAGAACCTCCTTGCTAAAATCTCACGCGACTTGTAACAGTGGATCATGGCAGCAAGTTTAATCCTTTGTCCGAGGATACACATTTTTATTGCTCAGCCCTGTCTTACGCTACGCTTAGGTCTTACGTTTTATACTATTCAATATGAATACTTTTATTTCCAGTATTGTTTTTTATGTTGGGATACTGGGGTGAATCAGTCATCTGAGCGTGCGTATTTCTGGAAGCCATTACGGTGCGGCTTTTACTGTGCCGTTTTATAAAAAGGTATCTACGTAACATTTTGCTCAGCTGACTTTTGCTTTGCTTAGACGGTTCACACGATGCTCTGTGGTTCATGGGATCGTACAGCTCGCTTAACTGTGGGAAATTGGTTGTTGCATGCAGTATTTATTGAAAGGGTTTGCGATATCATAACCGCTTGCTGAATACGCTTGTAGCACGGGCTGAGATTTGTTGAGTGTCAGTAATCAGTATTGACAAAACGCCTCAACCGTTAGGTGTTTAGTAAGTTTATTGATGAGAAAAAGACCCAAGAGCGAGCGATACGGTTCGGCGCAACAAGCCAATTAAAGTTGCCGAGCAGACGCGCTCGTGGGCGTAAAGTAAGCTGCGAAAGAAGAAATTTTATTTACCCTTTGTGTATTTGATGGAATTGTTTGAAATGAAACGAAGTAGTTGTGAAAACGATTTATGTTCGCGAATGATTTTGGGTAGTTAATTAGCGATTGGAACTTTTGCGTCATTGCATCAATTGTATCAACGCACTCGTCTGATGAGCACCAATTTCCATCCTGCCATATGCTGACGGGACAATAACGAGCATTTGTAGGAATTTTTGTTCGACAAAATTTTCAGCCTTCTTCAAATTAATGTTTCGTCTTTGAGCGCATTGATTATAAGCTGCGTTTGTTCTATTCGAGGTAATTTTATTTTTCATTTGGCATTCAGTGGCCGCTCATTCGCGCGCATAAATCCCGAAAAAGGCACTTAGTATTGGGATCAAGCGGCTTCTTGCAGTTTGGAAGTCTGTTGCGTGTGCGTTCATGCGGTCGTTATAAAAGTACAGGCTCACTATTGTCAAGTGACTGCAAAAATGAAGTCAGCAATTGCACACGCGATTGTAAAATGGAGTCTAAACTGCGTTCTTTATTTTACTGAATTCATTATAACGGAACTTTTTAGTTCGACAATGTTTTAATGTTTTCTGTAAGTATAGTGTCACTTGTTCACTCAGTTGCTGAAAACCGTAATCCCTGTCTTACCTGTGGCTTGTCGAGGGCGAAACGTTA
>CBXJ02000736.1:0-22761 GCA_000612645.2 Trichuris muris
TTAATGTACGTGCACATCTTTTTACTGTATATAACATGGACTTTATCGGCAAAACTTGCAGACAGGAGGATGGACAGATCTGCACCGAAAGAATACTACTTTTTGATTGTCGACAGGTACGATTGTCTCCTTTACGAGCAGGAGTTTTCCGCTGTCCAGAAGCACGACCCGGACGCCTCGCACTTAAAACAGCTGATTGCTCACGCGTCGTTGGACGTTGTTGATGAACTGTCAACGCAGCAATCGAACATGCTGATGAAGCAGATAGACAAATTTAACGAGTGGACAGTATCTGCCTTTGTGCTGCCCAGCGGCGTACGTTTCCTGATGCTGCACACATGCCGTAACGACGACGGCATACGGAACTTCTTCACGGAAATGTACGAGACGTTCATAAAATTGTCGATGAATCCGTTCCACCGTCCCAGGCAGCCAATTAAGTGCTCAAACTTTGAAAAGAAGGTTCAACTTTATGGTCGAAAGTATCTAATTTCCTGACCGCCTGGGCTTTCGTCCTTGCACTCCACTCTTCGGTATGTAGCGTTTCCGTTTTGTCTATTAGTGGTTAGCGCTTCGTCACAATTACCTTATTTAAAAAGGTGATTCGCTTTCCGCGCGGTTTTTTGTTCAGTAATAAAATCGTGTCTCCAACTCCAACCATGGTACGTCTGATGGGTTAGCATAGTAGGATCGTTTACTGCAGCCATTCTCAACCTTTTCTTCGCTAGGCTCCCCTTGGAAACTGTCCTCGGGTGCCAGGCCCCCCTTTCCCTATTGGTCTATTAATTTTCGCTTTCTTTGTGTCGCAGCCAATCATTTTCCAACGACAAACTGCTAGGAACAAATTAGTGCACTGATACAATGCGAATATGCAGTCGTAAAACTATTTACTGATGAAAGCCAAGGAAGTAAGCATTGCGACAAAGTGAGAGAACCTTAAAAGGGGTACATAGAAAGAACTACTAAACTAATGAGACCTTTGAGGTTGACACTTCTTTGGAAGTTTCGTTATGTTTGGCTCCAAGTTAGACAATGACAGTTGCAGGTGGCCTCTAGCCGCGACATCCATTCGGTTCCTACATTTTGTTAAGGCAACTACCTTACTAAATCCGCAGTCAACTAAGTACGTTGAGGGAAACGCTATGAAAAAGGTTTGTACCTTTTCCCGCAATGCTGGAAATTTGTTTGACAAATCATTCTTTACCCAAAATTCTTTTCCAGAGTGATTGAATTGGCGACGAGCAGATGTGTCATTTTGAAGGTCAATCAAGCTCTCTTGAATTTCTGTCTGTCTTGCAATCCAATCTGGGATATTCAAATTCAAGAGGTCATAGAATCTTTCTTCCATGTCCTTTTGAATTTGCTTCAGCTGATTCACATAAACCAGTAGGTCATCATCTTTCACTTCTTCTGCGATGGTCTTCAGGCTTGAGAACTGCAAAAATTCCCGACGACCTATGTTATGCCAGTAGACCTCGACCTTTTTTAGAAAAGAGACGACTGCAATCTTGCTATTCATGAGATTATTATCTCTGCTGTGTAACGCCTTGCTTAGGAAATTAAACTTCTCAAAAATGTCTGCGAGATAGAATATGTCCGCTTTAGCGTCAATGACTTTGTCTCCGTATTCCTTATCAGAGATGAAGGCAACTATCGTTTTCCATAGTGCAACAAAACGCTGAAGGCAATTTCCTCTTGAGAGCCACCTAAATTCAGTATGTAACAGCAGCGTGTCAAAGTCTTCGTTATTTTCCTCACAAGGTTGACGGAAAAGACGATTCTGGAGTGCGTGGGATTTGATGTAATTCACAACTTGAATGACAACCGAGAGGGCACGATTCAGATGTGATCCTAGCTTCTTCGACACTATGGATGACGCAATGAATAGTGAAAACGGAAGGTAAGACTGCTTTCAGATGGGCTATGAATCCCCTGTACTGCCCTACCATGGAAGCAGCGCCATCAGTCGCGCAAGCAATTAAATTCTGAAACGGAATGTTCTCCTCATTAAAATAGTTTCGAACTTCTTTAAACACCGTCAGTCCCTTAGTATCAGACCTAATTCTTCTGGCAAACAACATTTCCTCCATCAGCGTATTTGCATTCCACAATCTAACGTAAGCCACGAGCAGAGCGTCATTGTCTTGCAAAGTAGTTTCATCAATTTGCAAAGAAAACTTTTTCGACTGAAGTAAGGAAACCAACTGATCTTCAACGTCGTTTGCCATTTCCTCTATTCTTCTGCAAACGGTGGAGTTGCTCAATGGAATTGCCTGAACGGTATCTCTGGCATTCAAATTCATGACGTGGGACATTATTATGGACACCGAAGGCAAGATGAGCGACTCATCGACATTGTGGGCATTCCCAGTTTGTGCGATAAGTTTACTAATTTTGTAAGACGCAACAGTGCCTGTCGTTGCTGTTTTAGCCTTGTCGAACGAGCAACGATACTATCCCCTTGAAGGTAGGAAGAGCCAGACGGAACGATAGTCGCCGCAACACCAGCCGAACCAATCCCAAGGTTTTAATATCGAAAAAGAAAGGCAAAGGGAAAGGGTGCGGTGGCAGGCACGAGAGCGCACACATACCAAAACGGGAAAGGCATAGTAATGAGCGCAGTGAGGCTGTGATGAGCCGTGCCACAGCCACGGAGGTAGGAGCGATAAGTCGACGGTGAATCAAGCTACCACAGTGCCCTTGTCCAATTCCTGTGAGCACTGGCCTATAATTTGAGGCAGTGTCCCCCTTTTTTGGAAGCTATCTCTCAGACTCAAAAAATATTCCAAAGGCTTGTCTTTGTTCTCTGTATGTGCGTTAATCAAATGTTTCTTCAATTTGCAAGGTTTCATGCTCTCATTTGTAAATGAACACATGGGTAATAGGTGGTCACGACGAGATGGTACGAAACCGAATGCCAAGTACTCTACCGAATAACGCCGACACTTCTTCTTTGCCAAGGAACTCATGAGTGATATCGAAATGGATGCTAACAAAACACGTGAGCCGAGAAAAAAGGTTAAGTGAATATACCGTCACAGGATGGGCAAGTCTGAATTTCGCACGTAGAGAAAATGCGATTCCCAAAGCAAATACGTATGGAGAGGGATTGAAATTGTTTCTCCGTTCCAGTCTACCTAATTACGTTTGGTCTCCCTCCCCCCCCCCCCCCGTGAGTCCCTCCTAACCCCCCCCCCCATTGGGGCCCCAGGCCCCACGTTGATAATGGCTGGTTTACTAGTTGCTGGTTAGTCTTAGGTGCATGTCTAGAAGATAGGCAATCTACCACAATACGGCCAGCTTTGAGATTTCTAGAGTGATCGCTGGGCCCTTGCGTAACGCCAATACCAGATAAGCGACGTTTTCAGACTCACCTACTATTACATTACAGAATTCTGATGCGGAGGACCAAAATATGTATGATATTGCTTCACGATAAGTCGTTTACTGCTCAAACCACGCAGTTAACAGTCGAAGCTCAAAACAAAGGCTGCTATCTGTCGCTGCTGCGGTGCGCTTACGTTGGAAAAAGTTAGACCATGAACCATGGCATCGTGAAATTGGGCCAGCGGCAAGGCATATGGCGATAAATCTTAAGACCTGTCAGCTTAGGCCCTTGCTCACAGGGTCAGAGATGATATTTTTGGGACTGCCTGTCGCTTGCTTCAACTGTTCTTGACGTCTCAGTCGTCAGCATACGCTGGAGAAAAGATTAGAGTATGTAAGAGTAACAGCATTGTTCCTCTAGTTAGGAAGGTACTTGCACATCATTACGTATTGTTCCATCGTTCTTCAGAGCATCTCACAAAGAAAATTTTGACAATTCGAGTGAATTATGTTGAAAATGCTGTATCTATGAACGGTCGCGTTAGTTCTCATGACTACACTGTACTTACGGAATGTTTTCAACCCGTTAACGCCAAAAAGCAAAAACTTTATTGGCGGAGCTTTCGGGAATCGCCTTTTCCCGTCCTCAGGGGTACATGTCAACTGGCCCCGGCCCAACTGGACCCAGGCCTCACTGGCCCCAGGACAAATTGGCACTGATGCGATTTGATTGGCTGAGCCCGACTCGGCGGCCTGCGTGATTGGTCGACGCAGCGCGATTCTATTCGTCGTCATGCGTGATTGGCCGCCCTAGGCGCGATTCTATTCGTCGTGCGTGATTGCCCTGCGCACTTCGCTGCGGCGCATGGACGCAGAACTCCAACTTGCACGGCACCTTATCGAGTCGCATGACTTGTTTGCGCCAGTCTCCACATTTAATCGTCCACCCAACATGGATAACCAGCGTCATCGCATGCCTTGATCTTATCACCTCACGTACTATTCCTGGGATAACCGAGCAGACGCCGAATGCTTTGAGACGGTTTTGCTGCGTTGCTGGTCTGCTCGGGTGCATTACGCGTCACCTCCACTAAACCGGCATCGGAACAACGGCTGATCAGAAGAAATTGTCTAAACAGAGTACATCATTTGTGTTGAAGGTTTGCAGCGGCTCTCTCAAACAATTTCAAATATACCCCGTAAGGAGAGAAGCACAGTTGTAAAATTAGAAATGTTCCACAAGGGGCCACTGAACACAGCAACGACGGAAGAGGGCAGATACATCGGAAAAGGCGAGGGAAGAAGGAAGGATGCTGATTTTAAATGATGTCCGGGAATCGCCGCAGGAATTCATGGAAATCGGGGTTCCCAGTAGAAGTTTTCCGTCAGACCCACGCTTATCTTTTCATGACCGACTGGACAGACGCGCCCGTCAGTAGTCTCCAAGGAAACCATTGGTCACTCTATCTCGCTATTTTCAAGAATTACAGGAAACAAAACACCATCTCGCGAAGCGCTATCGCTCCAGCTGCTTATGGCGCTCAATGATCAGTGCATTGGCCAAAAAATTTGCAACAATTTAAAGAACCAACATATTTGCATGAAAGACAGTCTGGAAGCGCTATTGTTTCTCTCTACATAGCAGCGTTAATTGTTCCCTATTCATTTCGGCTGCATAAATACGTTTAGCTTGTTCCATTTTACTATAGTTTCAGCTTGCTCTGTCATTGTTGAAGACTCGCTGTATCTTCTTGGTATGATCGTTCTTCTGAAGTTGTTTTGCTTGCCCTGTCACTTCCCACAGTTCACGAAATGCTGCACAAATTCATTGATCGAATGCCCAAAGAAGAAAAGCCGCCAATACAGCAGGGAATACCTAATACCCTAAGTGATAGGCCATTTCGCCAGTTGTCCGATAAAAATGATAATGAATTCGACCGCCTCCTCTTTCATACTGAAGTGAGATTACTCTCGAAAGGTACATGCTTAACGCGGTTTCATGAGCTCTTCGGCTCAGTTGTTTAATTTTTTGATCAGCACGACTATCCTCATTGCGAACATTTGCGCAAATCTACAATGGATGCAGCCTACGTGGTCGGTTTAATATTTCAAATTCAACAAATGGAACAAGCAGCTCCAATGGAACGAACAAAATATGAATAAAACGAACGCTCCAATCAGCGCATTCCTATCGTCTGTGCCCTGAAATTAAAATCATAGCATATTTGATACGCATCCTCTTGTTGCATACGTGATGGAAGGATGTCTGCTTTTCGGCCGACGCCGTAGTCGACCTACGTTAGCCGCCCGTGCCCTGAAATTAACATCAAATATGCTATGATTTTAATTTCAGGGCACAGACGATAGGAATGCGCCGATTGGAGCGTTCGTTTTATTCATATTTTGTTCGTTCCATTGGAGCTGCTTGTTCCATTTGTTGAATTTGAAATATTAAACCGACCACGTAGGCTGCATCCATTGTAGATTTGCGCAAATGTTCGCAATGAGGATAGTCGTGCTGATCAAAAAATTAAACAACTGAGCCGAAGAGCTCGTGAAACCGCGTTAAGCATGTACCTTTCGAGAGTAATCTCACTTCAGTATGAAAGAGGAGGCGGTCGAATTCATTATCATTTTTATCGGACAACTGGCGAAATGGCCTATCACTTAGGGTATTAGGTATTCCCTGCTGTATTGGCGGCTTTTCTTCTTTGGGCATTCGATCAATGAATTTGTGCAGCATTTCGTGAACTGTGGGAAGTGACAGGGCAAGCAAAACAACTTCAGAAGAACGATCATACCAAGAAGATACAGCGAGTCTTCAACAATGACAGAGCAAGCTGAAACTATAGTAAAATGGAACAAGCTAAACGTATTTATGCAGCCAAATGAATAGGGAACAATTAACGCTGCTATGTAGAGAGAAACAATAGCGCTTCCAGACTGTCTTTCATGCAAATATGTTGGTTCTTTAAATTGTTGCAAATTTTTTGGCAAATGCACTGACCGTTGAGCGCCATAAGCAGCTGGAGCGATAGCGCTTCGCGAGATGGTGTTTTGTTTCCTGTAATTCTTGAAAATAGCGAGATAGAGTGACCAATGGTTTCCTTGGAGACTACTGACGGGCGCGTCTGTCCAGTCGGTCATGAAAAGATAAGCGTGGGTCTGACGGAAAACTTCTACTGGGAACCCCGATTTCCATGAATTCCTGCGGCGATTCCCGGACATCATTTAAAATCAGCATCCTTCCTTCTTCCCTCGCCTTTTCCGATGTATCTGCCCTCTTCCGTCGTTGCTGTGTTCAGTGGCCCCTTGTGGAACATTTCTAATTTTACAACTGTGCTTCTCTCCTTACGGGGTATATTTGAAATTGTTTGAGAGAGCCGCTGCAAACCTTCAACACGAAATGATGTACTCTGTTTAGACAATTTCTTCTGATCAGCCGTTGTTCCGATGCCGGTTTAGTGGAGGTGACGCGTAATGCGCCCGAGCAGACCAGCAACGCAGCAAAACCGTCTCAAAGCATTCGACGTCTGCTCGGTTATCCCAGGGAGAATACGTGAGAAGACAAGATCAAGGCATGCGATGACGCTGGTTATCCATGTTGGGTGGACGGTTAAATGTGGAGACTGGCGCAAAACCTGCAAACAAGTCATGCGACTCGATAAGGTGCCGTGCAACTTGGAGTTCTGCGTCCACGCGCCGCAGCGAAGTGCGCCGGGCAATCACGCACGACGAATAGAATCGCGCCTAGGGCGACCAATCACGCATGACGACGAATAGAATCGCGCTGGGCCGGCCAATCACGCATGAAGACCAATAGAATCGCGCTACGTCGGCCAATCACGCAGGCCGCCGAGTCGGGCTCAGCCAATCAAATCGCATCAGTGCCAATTTGTCCTGGGGCCAGTGGGGCCTGGGGCCAGTTGACGTGCTCCGCGGACCTCCAGTAGATTGAACAGGATCATTGTCGCCAAGTTCCGGCCCGAAATATGCCAGATAGCGCAAGCTAAAATGATTTTCAGGATGCTGATCTGCAGGTACTTGTGTACAGTATCTTGCGTACTGCCTGTCCGTTGCCACTCGTTTACGACGATGTCCGAGTGAGCGGCTGTGTTCATAAAGAGCTCTTAGCCATGGCAGGGACAGTAGATGTGGAAGCCCTGTATCGTATGTGCGAAGCGATCGACGGCAGTGCGGTGCCGTCATCTCGTACGGTCGAGTTCGGCAACATCATTAGAGGTAAGAGCGAACGGCGCTTAAACCGATTCTGCTGGAATTTTCAGACGGACTTAGAGTGCGGGTTACGTTCGGTTGCGCTTCGTCGATTGCCTGTTCTCGTTTTGTTCAATAGGTTGGCGCGCGAAAGCTCGCAAACCGTTTCCAAAAGTTCGACGGATCGGAACGTACAGTCCCGCATTCTCGCGTCTTCTCCTCCTCCTCTCTGAGCTATACTGCTGAACGTAGCGTTAGTGATTGTCGCTGCATCAATTCTCCCCTGGAATACTTGCCATTTTTAAACGTGGAGAACTTAATTTCCTTTTCCTCTGTAATGGAAAAAGATAATTGCAGGTGTCGAAGGCGGCAAGAATGAAAAATTGTTAGCGTCACAGCTTATTTGCCGATATCTGGATAAGTTTCCGCAGTTCGCAGAAAGCGCACTCAATGCCATGTTCTCGCTTTGTGAGGACGAAGACTTCGACGTTCGGAAGTACGTGTTCAAGCAACTATCAGACTTGGCCGACAAATCAGGTCCGCACGTGGGTAAGGTAGCCGACGTGCTCACGCAGCTATTGCAAATGACTGATCCAGTGGAAAACAAATTGATTCAGCAAGTTCTGATGGACGTGATAAGAAAGCATACAGTTGAGGGTCTCAAGGCGTTGCTTAGCTACGTGCGTAGTCCGGATGCCGGACCGGTTCGTCCAGTGGCCATAAAATTTTTGGAGAGCAAAATGGAGGAATTGCGTCCCAAGTTGACGCTTGCTATACAAGACAAAATTGCGACAGATTTGAAATTGGCTCTTTCCGTTGTCGACGGCGACGACTTCCCAACTATTGTGACTTTGCTGAAATCGTTGAGTGCGTACAGAAGCGCTGACAAGATAAAAGAGCTTTACGATTGCATAGTTAACCAATCCCAGCTAAATCTGCCCGTCAACATTATGGATAGCGATAGAGTTGACCAAATCTTGTGCTGCCTTCGTGAGGCGGTCAAGCTGATTAACGATGCTGATATTCAAACAGATCAGTATGTCGAATTCCTGCTGTTCAAAGTGCTAGTTCAAATACAAGTCCCAGGCATGATTGCGATTGCTGAAGATGTCCAGACTGAGCTTCTACGTCTCACGGCAGATATGTCCACCTCGTGCAAGCAGTTGCAGAACACAGACGACGCTTTGGCTATTCTGTCAAACGTGCTTTTGAAGCAGGTTACGGATAGTTTCACGAATTACACGCCGGATTCCAGCGAAGCGCCCGATGTTCGCATGACCGATGTTGAAGCTTTGCTGCTTATGATGAACATATTTGGGAAACGCTCACCCGGCTTCTTCCGAGCCGAGCAGCACAGGGATGCGTTGGAGCAGTTGCGTAAACGACTGATGGCTATTTCAAAGGTAATAACGGCTGCTTGCCCAACTTTTCATTGTCATATCCGCGTAACTTTTATGCTCTATGAAAACAAATTGTGTGATTGGTTTGCATTTTAAGTTTGGAAGGCGCCATGCTTGGCCAATTATTGTGGCCCTAGGTCAGCGAAGTAGAAGTAATGGAATTCGTTGAAAATTCATTTCGCGACTTTTCAGCCAATCTCAGCATGTCCGTAAGGCTTAAAGTTAGCGCTGTAGGCGAGGCGAATTCTGGTACTTACAGTAATTTCACTGAACCTGCTTTCATTAAAAATGCTTACCACGGGATTTCAGAGCGCTTAAATCCGCTTATCAGCAGCAGTTGGCAGTCAACGTTCCCTTGTTAAAAGTTGAAACATTTATCATTTTTGGGATAAGTGTGCTGGATGGTCTAATCTGAACTTAAGGTCCAGTATCCGGAAAACTAGGTTGGGCTGATTTTGATTTTCCTTTGTCTACCACCGTATCGGCCATTTCGCAGTGGTAGGTGGTTATTAGTTTTATAGTTGTTGTTGGCCGACGCGGTCTCTTGATTGTTTCTTTATTATATTCCGTAGCATTCGTAACTCCTCGAGATCCTTCTTCAATTGCAAAAACTGTGCGACCGTTAGAGGAAACGAGTAAACCGTGCAATTAGGATGGCCATCGGTCCGTGCATAACTGAAATGGGATGTAAACCGTGGTTTAAGAAGGTTGCTTGGTTAAAAGGGGTTCGCTTTTCTTTTTTCCTTGCTCTCTGTTTCGCCTTCGTTCTTCAGTTTTTTCTATCCCTTTCTTTCAAATTGATTATCTCATTCTTTTTGACTTTGGTCTGTGTTGTTATTATCTTTTAGTCTTTTCATTTTGCGGTTTTTGCCAATCTTCGCTCTTTGCTTTCCTCCCTGTTTTGTTGTATTTGTTACGTCTTTACTCTTTATTTTCTTTTTTCGCCTTACTGTTGTTTCGCTTTTTTGCTGTGTATTTTTTCTTCGCTCTTCCTTCTTCCTTTCTTCCTTACCCTCCTTTGCGTTGTTTATAGTTACTTTTATATTCTCCTTATTGTTGGTCCGTCATTTTCCCGCTTCTCCATTTATTGAAAGTTTGGCTCCTTATTCAGCGACGCTAGCATGTTCGCCTTCTGACATACGGAACTTCCATGGAATTAGACTTCCCGACGTTCGCTCCATGGCTTTGCGCTGTGTGGAATTAATTGGTCGGTGCGACCGCGCCTTTTAAGTCTGACCGAAACGTTCTAAGATGCAGCTTGAAATGTAGGAACTGTGTTGTGACGCATTAGAGGGCTCCCTGCTTTTACCCAGAATGTCGAAACGTTGTTGGGATGGTACTCAATAGACTTTCGTTGTGTACGCGGCGTCGGTATTGACTTATAAGTTCGCGCTGATTCAGGAAACCTGCGCCTTAGATTTATCTCACCAGGTGTTTTCTTGGAATTTGCTTCGATGATTACTGAGGTGGTTCCGCCTGTTCACACAGTGTGCTCAAGATTCGCAAAGACTAATAGACGGGATATTTTCGGCCCTTACGAAGGACCACCACTGTTTGTTCTTTAATCTTTCGCTTCCCCGACCTGTTTAGGCATTTCGTTGATTGGAGTTGGAAATGCAACAAGCAAGCTTGCCTGTTCTTCGTCGCTTATTTGTTCATTTTTGTAGACCATGGTGTCCTATTTGACCGTTTTGACAAAGGCAAACGATAAGGCGCACGAGACGAGTGAGCAGAAGTCGATTAAGGCGATGGCGATGTCGTCGGTCAGAAACATCATCGCTTTGGTACGTGGCTTGAAGTTCGTGGATTCTGGTCCGACTGTAGATAACATTGTCCCTTCGTGGAAACACTCGGTCGCGGGAAAAAGGAAGTGGACCCCTACAAATGGAAGTGCGAACGGCGCATCGTCTGGTGGTCAATCCGGATCGAGGCACAAGCCGTTGGAGACATACACGCCGCCAGTGGGCAAATACAGCTCCAAGATTCAGCCCTACAGAGCATCGCGCTATAGAGGACGAGGCCGAATGAATTGGCGTCGTGGCGGTTACGGTGGTTACGCCTGATCGTGAAGCACTTTGAATCCTGCACCCAAAAGATGATGATTATCCACATTTCCTGTTTTTAAATTTCTCTCGCTTAAATTATAGCTGCACTGTTATCGATGAAAAGGCGTAACTCGTTTGGAGCAACTGCGTGCGATTTAACGTATGAATCGTGTGATATTTCATTCGTTGTTTTCTCCTATCTCCTTTTGGGTGCAAGATTAAATTCAGTATGGATGAGAGAGTGTGACCGTTTGTCATTCGAACACTAAGGTCCGTGCGTGCAAATGTTCAACAGCTGTCACTTGCTGTTTAACCCTTTATCTTTGTGCCTTCGTGGACAAATGGCCGCTTGGAGTTGACGGCCAAACCTACCTGTCTACCCAGTAGGAATGGCAATCTATCGGCTGTCTGTGCCTTACTTCCATGGTCTCACGAAAGTGAGGCACAGATAGCCGATAGATTGCCATTCCGAGCGACGATAACTTTTCTTTCGAAGGGAAGCGATTCGGAAATGGCCATTTGTTCTTTCCGGTGAGATTTTGCCGTGCTCAACGTTGCTCTGTTCAGCTGGAAGCGTTTTCGTACGCACAACCGTTTGAAGTGCGAAACGCCAATCGGTGCCAAGATAGTTTGCCTAGCATGGAAAGCCGGAGCCTAACATAAAGGCTGACCGCAAACTATCGCCGAATCAGTTGACGGTGGCCAACGAGTACTTTGCCGCTCGTGGGTTCGTTGTTAAGCTACCATAACTGAACTTTTCTTAAAGCAATCACCCTTTTGCGCATGTATCCCTGCCGCACAATCCGGCGGAAACGGTTGCAACGAATGCGAGTACGAAACCGAAGAGGTCGGAGAGCGTGGAATATGCTGTCTGTCTTATCGCAGCAGCTGCTCTCCAAGTTTTCAAGCTTCGCAGCCGACCGCTAGCTCCCCCGTCCGCTACCCCCGTATTCGTCGGCTGAATGCCCTACCGCAGAACCATTATCCCATGTACCTGCATTCTGTAAATCATTACTGTAGTAATGAAGGGTTAGGGTAAAGATTGCAATTGTAGCTGCTTAGCTCGTCCAGCAAGTGGCAGTAAAGTACCGAGCTGCATTTTAGGGCTTCCGCTTCGAGCCACCAACCGTCGTTCCAATGGACACCGATTCGAGCGACGAGGAGCGCAGCGGCCCCACGGTCGACAGTCGAGCCTTGCAAAGCTACAATCCGGACATTCACGTTGTCGTTATTCAAAAGACCGAGACAGGTAAAATGGTGACCGTCGACCCCCCTGCGCTGACTTAAATAAATTCATCAAGGCTTCGGATTTAACGTTCGCGGTCAAGTGAGTGAGGGCGGACAGTACAGAAGCATCAACGGCCAGCTGTTCGCCCCTTTGCAACACGTTAGTGCCATTGTGCCTGGAGGAGCGGCCGAGCAGGCCGGGATGCTGAAGGGGGACCGCATTTTGGAAGTGTAAGTGGGTAGCGTTGCAGCGCACTCTGTATTGCTTGCTGCCTTTTTTCCCGTTAAGCAGTGGCTTTGTTGTAACCGTTTTTTTCGGTTGCACATCGATTTCGTCAAGATCGATTCCATTTTAATGTCGGAGTGGCGGTCCGTTAGCGCTCCTGCTTGTAATTGTCAAAATGTTTAGCAATGGCATCAACGTGGAAGGTGGGACGCACAAGCAGGTTGTCGATCTGATCAAGGCTAGTGGCGATAAGTTGGTGTTGTCCGTTATATCTGTTAGCCCGTCGGAGCAGGATCGAATCGACTCGTCTTGTCAGAGCGACGAAAATTCTACGTCCTGTCCTTACGACTATTCGGAGAAGCGTTCACTGCCCATCACCGTGCCTAGTTTCCACTGGGTAGTGAAGAACGAGGAGAAGTTCGTGGTAAGGCTCCGTATTTAATTTCAAACCTCCGTAAGTTCCCTGTTTGCCGCAATTGGTCTTCCATTAAAGACCGTCCGTCCGTCCATTAAGCCGTGAAATAATAGTTTTCGTACTGCTAATTTTATCCAGGTAGTCTGTAGGCCAGCAGGTTGGTCCGCCAATTTTCAGGTTTACAATATTCACATGGCTGGTCGACACCTATGCTCCAGGCGTTACAGCGAATTCGAGCAGTTGCACAGGTACTTGAAGGCAGAGTTTTGCGACTTTTGCTTCCCTCGGCTACCGAGCAAGTGGCCCTTTGCATTGCGGGAACAGCAGCTCGATACCAGGCGACGTCACTTGGAACAATACTTGGAAAAAGGTATCAGTGAATAGTAGGCTGAATGAGCAGCTTACGTATTTTTCCACTATCCTGCTTATCAGTGACGATGGAGCGGTAAATATTTGCAAAGTAAATGACCGACAGCTTGTCCGGCAAACGGTCCGCGTCACTTTGCATTTAGACTACCTCGCGTCGCTAAATTAGGCAAAGTTATGGCTGAGTAGGCGATTGCAGTAATCCGAAAGATCGTCGCCAAACAAGACGTGCTACCTTTTGAGTATGCAAAGTGATTTATGCTGTAGGCGTGTTGCGCTTTGCCAGGATGGAGTAGGCATATTGGGTATGAAATTTCCTTAGACCAACTTGTCCTTCAATTAGCCTCGAATAGTATCTTGGAGAATAAGGACGTATTCAAAAAGTGTTAAACTTTCGAGCCGTTCATTCTAATTTGGGGCGTTTCAGTTTGCTCAGTACGCGTGATCGCCGAATCGGATATCATACAGGCTTTCCTAATGGAGTCGGACGTCTACGAGGTAGGCTAATGAAATATCCCGTACAGCTGCAACGTTACCATTTTCCGCAGGCGTCCTGCTTGGATGTTGACCTCAGGATACTTTTGCCTGATCAGAGCAACGTCACGCTGACTGTACAGAAGGATAGCAGCTGTGCGCAGGTCTATCGCGTAAGTGTTTTTTTGCAGGCCTTCCCAATGGTACGCTTCTTCCGTTTCCAGTCTCTGCAGGCCCGTCTGTCCATGAA
Source organism: Trichuris muris (assembly GCA_000612645.2). Lineage (NCBI taxonomy): Eukaryota > Metazoa > Nematoda > Enoplea > Trichinellida > Trichuridae > Trichuris > Trichuris muris. The sequence continues at coordinate 13,946 of CBXJ02000736.1, forward strand.
CGAGGAATGCGCAAAGAATTTTGCTCTGTACGAAATGATTGACTTGAATTTTGGTGAGCCGCCAGGCTTTTCCATTGCATTTGGGCCCATTCCCTCCGCCAATCAACGTCCTACCATTGCAGACAGAAAAATCGGGTTGTCCGAACGTCCGCACGCGTTGTACATTCAGAATTACTCTTCCGCCGCTGTTACTTGCATTCTACTGAAACGATGGTTGTTCAACGTTGCGAAAGAGATGGAGTTGTGCAAAAAGGACCAATTCGTGCACAGGATGTTCTTCTGGCAGGTTAGAGTGCAACCTTAACGTTGGAACGTCAAATTTCAGAATGTAACCCCCCCCCCCAACGTGCTTTCGTTCTTTGACATTTGCACGTTTGTTAACTAGTGATAGCTTTGTGAAGCATAAAGCATTGGGTAAACGTACTTGCAGCTCTAAGTAATACTGCCCTGTGTATATGCTCACGGTGCATTTAAGCTATCCTCAGTTCGTCATTGCTACTTCACTTTCTTGAAAGGCTCGATTCCAAGCAGCGTTCATCACTGGGTATATTGTGAAATTACAGGTTTCACTAGCACTATTTTCCCACGTGCTGCCGGTTCTAATTTGATTAGCAATTAATAAGTACTAATAATAATATTATAGCGGAGAATACGGCCAATGATCTGTTAAACTTTACTTATTCGAACATGTAGCTTTCGAGACCAATCTCATCACCCTGAAGCAAGGAAAAGTTGCCCCGAAACCTACGTGTTTGAATAAGCAAAGATCGTGCAGGTTGTTGGCTGTATTGTTCACTACGGTGACAGCTTCCCAATCATGAAAACTCAATAATAATAATAATAATAATAATAATAATAATAATAATAATAATAATAATAATAATAATAATAATAATAACAATAATAATAATATGTCAATGTTTTGTAACGGGCTCATCGATTTTAACGAATGAAGGAAATCACGGAAGTTTTTACCCGTTTCTTGAAAAACCACGTGATGGAAAAAGATCTTTTTTATTTCCAAAAACGAAACGTGGCGCGGTGGTCGAGATAGTGTAGCTTTCGGGCCAACCTAGGCCCGTCCTCAGCGCGCTCCTTCGAGGGTGCCCTCCCCCAGGTTTGGCTTTCGGGGAGAGCCCATCCACTCAGCCGAACCACAGTGGCGCCTGTCAGATCAATCTAGATCCATCGAGGCTGATCCCACCGTGGCCGGCCAGGTATCAGAGTTACTCCCCTACCGACCATCCCCGGAGGAGGCACGTTATCCAAGTGTTCGTCACGGTCCGGGCTTCGGCACGTTCGGGAAAATTCGGTCAGGTCATGTTTGATCTTCATTGTCTCGTCCGGGGATCGTCCTGTGCTCCGTGTGCACGTATGTTCTTTATGTCAATGTTTTGTAACGGGCTCATCGATTTTAACGAATGGAGGAAATGACGGAAGTTTTTTTTTTATTTTCGGGGGGGGGGGGTGGTCGGTAGGGGAGTAACTCTGATACCTGGCCGGCCACGTTGGGATCAGCCTCGATGGATCTAGATTGATCTGACAGGCGCCACTGTGGTTCGGCTGAGTGGATGGGCTCTCCCCGAAAGCCAAACTGGGGAGGGCACCCTCGAAGGACCGGGCTGAGGACAGGCCTAGGTTGGCCCGAAAGCTACGCTATCTCGACCACCGCGCCACGTTTCGTTTTTGGAAATAAAAAAGATCTTTTTCCATCACGTGGTTTTTCAAAAAACGGGTAAAAACTTCCGTGATTTCCTTCATTCGTTAATAATAATAATAATAATAATAATAATAATAATAATAATAATAATAATAATAATAATAATAATAATAATAATAATAATAATAATAATAATAATAATAATAATAATAATATCTCTTTGAATATTGGGTGCTTTGTAACGGGTTTCTTGTCTGAGTTTTCTGATGGTATTCCGGCTTCCGATTTTGGGTCTTTTCTGTTTCGTTCCCCCTACTTGATTATCATTTCGCTAGGGGGCGCTGGGGGCGCTAATGACGTTTCTGTTGCCGAAAGCTGATATAAAGTGCTACGAAGAGGGCGCCGAGATGCATTAGCGATCGTAAACTTCAAGAGCCTTTGTAAGATGCCTTCGTAAGTTAAAAGGGAGACATGTCTCTTATTTTATGGTTTAGGCTTAGGTAAGGACAGAAAATGATGCCTATGGTTCTGTTTCCTTCGTAAGTTAAAAGGGAGACATGTCTCTTATTTTATGGTTTAGGCTTAGGTATGGGCAGAAAACGATGCCTATGTTAGTTATGTTGCCTTCGTAAGTTAAAAGGGAGACACGTCTCTTATTTTATGGTTTAGGCTTAGGTAAGGGCAGAAAACGATGCCTAGATTGCTTCGAGCGCTCGGCCTGCAAAATGTGACGGTGGCGCCACCTATGACTCCAACAATTAACGGGCCAATCAACGTAGGGATGACGTCATACCAGGAAGTTACAGTATGACAGGGAACGAGACAGAAAAGATCCCCGATTTTTTCTTTTTGATGGTATTCCGATTATTACAGGTATCATCAAAAAACGGGAAAGCCGGAATGCCGTAAAAATCAATAATAATAATAATAATAATACATCGGATTTTTACACACGGGGTAGGATCTCATCTTCGTAGGTAAACATGGCTAACAGCCGTGAACGGAAACTTTCATTGTTAACGAAGCTTTCGGAAACCACTCATGCTTTCGTCTTCAGCGTTATGACTATGTGTGGTAAAAACTTAGTAGTATTCTAGTGACGGAATGTTTTAAACTATGAGTGGACGATGTTTTAAAGTCCGTTCGTTATTCCAATTTTTATGCGGAAGTTGTTCTAGGAGTGTCGCAATGACAACACTTGCTTCTATTTGCTACCGTGCACCAAATGTCGCTAACTGCGATTCCTTCATCCCTTTTAATACACGTATTGTGTCAAATAAACAATGCTTCTTTTACCTTTCTAAGCCAGAAATTAGGTTCTTTACCAATTGTGTAAATCTTCAAACTGTCATCGGAATGCTGACATGTTGCGGCGTGTTCAGCCACTGCTGACCCATTAATGCAATCTTCCATTACCTTCTTAGGGTCATTCATTTGCGGTCGTCCGCGGCCTCTTACTTCTTCCCCCTTTCCCTCCTTTCCGCATTCCTGTATCGCTTTATCCCTGCCAAGTGTTGTAGATATCTGCACTGCAACCACGTCCGCTCTTTCCGATGTACCTCGCGCCGAAGCTGCATATAATTTGGTAAATTGCGCCTGGTTTTATCTCTGGTGGTTATCTAATTTTGTCTGTCCTCAGAACTGATTTTAGGTCCCCTGGCTATTAAATACCACCGTTGCACCAATCCCCTTCCTTAATCTTTTGATCTGTTCTCCGAAAAGTGGGTAATACGGAATGAACAGCCTGGTCAAATTGTCTGTATCATTTCTACTTGGCGTTCTCCGAAGTCTCCACTTCCTAATTCGCCTGTTGATGTGCCGGTCTATTAGTTCGTATGGGTACTCATTGTATTACAACGTTTTCCTGATGTACTCGATCTCCTCCAATAAAAATTCTGGGCTGCATATATTCAATGCTCTATCCACCATTCCAGTTATTATTCCACGTTTTACATTCATGGAATGGTTAGAGAAGAAATTGAGGTACTTCCCTGAATGTGTTGGTTTTCTGTAAACCCTGATTCGTAACCGGGTTTCTTTCCTTGCCAACAGGACATCCAAGAACGAAAGTAGACCATCAATTTCTTTTTCAATCGTGAATGCTATTTTACTCGGTAAAAGGTTGTTCAGGTGGTCCAGCAACTCGTTCTCTTTTCCTTTTCCTACTATAGCAAACACGTCATCTATATACCTCTTGAAGATCTTCACATTGTGGTCTAATAGCCCCTTAGGGAAAGCCTTCTTCTCAAGATTTTCCATGAAAATTTCGGCTATCACTGGAGACAAAGGACTTCCCATAGGCGCCCCTGTTCTTTGGGCGAAGTGTCTTCCGTTCCTGTGAAAATAATTGCCCTCCTCCATGCAAAATTTTACCAAGAAAGTCACCTGGAAAGGGTTCAGTCGTGTCCTGTCCTTGAGAGGGGCATCCTTGGTTAAAAGGTCAGTGATGACTTGGTATGTATAATCCAAAGGTATACTGGTGAAAAGATCTTTCATATCATAGCTCACCAGTACGTCACCCCTTCCTATCTGTGTTCGTTCAATCCTTGACAAAGCTTTCTGAGTTTTTTGTGCGAGACGTACTGTTTCCAGTGAGGTGCTTCAATATGTTGGTTAAATAAACACAAAGTCCTTTAGTCATACTTTTGCAACTGGAAACGACTGGTCTCAATGGAATGTTTTCTTTGTGGATTTTTGGTAGGTAGAAAAGTTCTGTGGCGGAGAAATTGTACCCGAATCTTAGTTTTCTCAAAATTTCGACCAATTTCCTTTCCTTTGTCTGATTCATGACTATTGAGAGGGCCTCAAGGATTTCCGTGTAGCGTCAGTAGGGTCAGTTGTTAACTCTATGTAAAATTTCGCTGTAATAAGCAAGGTGGAATTAGGTATTAGAGAATTACCCCCGCCAAGAGCAAATCAGATCAGATGCGTTTTTTGCGAATTACTTGATACATCAGAGATATTCTCCGAAAAGAAATTTATCACCAGCTGAATTCAACATCATGAAAACATTAAAAAGAGAAGATTCAATTATTATTACGAAGGCTGACAAAGGAAATGTTGTTGTAGTGATGGACAGAGACACACAACGAAAAAGTAACAGATCTTCTAAGAGCGGAATCTTACACAGAGTTAACAACTGACCCTACTGAGGCTACACGGAAATCCTTAATTGAGGCCCTCTCAATAGTCATGAATCAGACAAAAGAAAGGAAATTGGCCGAAATTTTGAGAAAACTAAGATTCGGGTGCAATTTCTCCGCCCCAGAACTTTTCTACCTACCAAAAATCCACAAAGAGAACATTCCATTGAGACCAGTCGTTTCCAGTTGCAAAAGTATGACCAAAGGAATTCGTGATTATTTAACCAACATATTGAAGCAGCTCACTGGAAACAGTACGTCTCACACAAAAAACTCAGAGAGCTTTGTCAAGGAGATTGAACGAACACAGATAGGAAGGGGTAACGTACTGGTGAGCTATGATGTGAAAGATCTTTTCACCAGTATACCTTCGGATTATACATAACAAGTCATCACTGACCTTTTAACCAAGGATGCCTCTCTCAAGGACAGGACACGACTGAACCTTTTCCAGGTGACTTTCTTGGTAAAATTTTGCGTGGAGGAGGGGTATGTTGAACAGAGGGTTTCTGAACACGGGGTGGGATCTCATTTCTTTAATTGAAGAAACACGGCTTATACAACCCGTGAGAAATCATACTAATCGCCAAACACGGAGCTTTCGAGAACTGCTCATGTTCTCGTCATCAGCGTGTGCTTAATGAATCTGTGAATGTCGTGACAAGTACCCAAAAATCCACTTTAAAACCTTTGAGGATGTATTTTTAATTGGAAAATCTTCCTTCTTTAAAACTAACCATGAGATTTTTCAACATATGTTCATAAGGCAACAACCCCTTAAGGATGTTACCACATTCCAAATATCACTAATGACATATCCATCCTCCCTGTTAATGCAGGGGTTGTTGCGGATGAGAATAGCCTCTTCCACTTTTCTAACAAAATAGTTCTCTTCATTGCGTAGTCTCCAAACTCTTAAACTGCTATCCTGTTCTGGACATCCTACTACATGTTCAACTACCGAAGATCCCCTGATACATTCTAGCATTATAGTGTTTGGATTCTTCGTTTGGGGTCTTCCACGTCCATTTACTGGTTTTCCTCTTAATCTTCTCTCCGCATTACGATATCTTTTGATTCCTGCCAAATGTTGATCAAACCTGTGATTTACACCGTGTCCTGTTTCACCAAAATAGGATGCACCGCAACCGCATCTAATGAGATAAATGGCTCCTGGTCTAACCTCAGGTTCTGTTTTTGGGATGTCTCTTCGTAGTATAGATCGCAAACTGATCAGGCTACTGAAAATGACCTGAACCCCCAATCTTCTTAGCCTTCTCGAATGTATTCCCTAACCCCTGATAGTAGGGAATAATGATCTTTGTGGAACTCTCTTGGGGTTCTTCTGGTGTGAAAGAGCGGTGTCTCCATCTTTTAATTCTTTTGTCTATAAACCCATAAACGAGCCAGTTTGGATAGCCATTGTTCAGTAACAGCTACCTGATGTTTTCAATCTCTTCCATAAGGAACTCTTTACTGCAAATCTTCATGGCTCTGTCTACCATTCCGCAAATTATTCCGTTCTTTACTCCTAAGGGCTGGTTAGAGGCGAAATTTAGATATACTCTCGAGTATGTAGGTTTCCTATAAACCTTTGTTCTGAGCTCATCATTCTTTCTAGTGAAGAGAACATCCAGAAATGCAAGCTTTCCTTCCTCCTCTTTTTCCATGGTGAAAGTAATCACGTTCGGGAAAATGCTGTTCAAATGGGTCAGTAAAGTCTCCGTATATATGTATAAGCCGTGTTTCTTCAATTAAAGAAATGGAGGAGGGGTAATTATTTTCACTGGAACGGAAGACACTTCGCCCAAAGAACAGGGGCGCCGCGATGGGAAGTCCATTGTCTCCAGTAATAGCCGAAGTTTTCATGGAAGATCTTGAGAAGAAGGCTTTCCCTACGGGGCTATTAGACCACAATGTGACGATCTTCAAGATTTATGTAGATGACGTGTTTGCTATAGTAGGAAAAGGGAAATAGAACGAGTTGCTGGACCACCTGAACAACCTTTTACCGAGTAAAATAGCATTCACGATTGAAAAAGAAATTGATGGCCAACTTTCGTTCTTGGATGTCCTGTTGGCAAGGAAAGAAACCCGGTTACGAATCAGGGTTTACAGAAAACCAACACGTTCAGGGAAGTACCACAATTTCTTCTCTAACCATTCCATGAATGTAAAACGTGAAATTATAACTGGAATGGTGGACAAAGCATTGAATATATGTAGCCCAGAATTTTTATTGGAGGAGATCGTGTGCATCAGGAAGACGTTGTTATACAATGAGTACCCATGAACTAATAGATCGGCACATCAACAGGCGAATTAGGGAGTGGAGACTTCAGAAACGCCAAGAAGAAATGATACAGACAATTTGACCAGGCTGTTCATTCCGTATTCCCAGTTTTCGGAGAACAGATCAGAAGATTGATGAAGGGATTGGTGTAACGGTGGTGTTTAACAGCCAGGGGACCTAAGATCTGTTCTGAGGACGGGCAAAATTAGATTACCACCAGAGGTAGAACCAGTCGCAATTTACCAAATTATATGCGGCTTCGGCGCGAGGTATATCATAAAGAGCGGACGTAGTTTGCAGTGCAGATATCTAGAACACTTGGCAGGGATAAAGCGATACAGGAATGCGGAAAGGAGGGAAAGGGGGGAAGAAGTAAGAGGCCGCGGACGACCGCAAATGAATGACCCTAAGAAGGTAATGGAGGATTGCATTAATGGGTTAGCAGTGGTTGAACACGCCGCAACATGTCCGCATTCCGATGACAGTTTGAAGATTTACACAATTGGTAAAGAACCTAATTTCTGGCTTAGAATGGTAAAAGAGGCATTGTTTGTTAGACACAATACGTGCATTAAAAGGGATGAAGGAATCGCAGTTAGCGACACTTGGTGCACGGTAGCGAATAGAACCAAGTGTTGTCATTGCGACACTCGTAGGACAACTTCCGCATAAAAATTGGAATAACGAACGGACTTTAAAACATCGTCCACTCATAGTTTAAAATATTGCGTCACTAGAATACTACTACGTTTTTACCACACATGGTCATAACGCTGAAGGCGAAAGCAAGAGTGGTTTCCGAAAGCTTCGTTAACAATAAAAGTTTCCGTTCACGGGTGTTAGCCGTATTTACCTGCAAAAATAATAATAATGATAATTGTTATTATTATTATTATAAGAATAATTATTATAATTATTATTATAAAATTTTTGTGAACGAAGGTTCTATGTTGATGCGGCTATAGGTTTTAGTATTGAACGAGCGATTGCTCCCGTTGGATGAGCTTTGTTCGTGCTGAGCTTTCGGAATGGATATCTTCCGTCTTCAGCGCAAACGAATAGAGGAAATGCAACGTGTAAGGGAATTATATCCCTATTCATACGCGCCGATGACGAAGCACCTAGGATTGATAAGAACTGCGAATGTGAAGCTGATCCAACGGGACATGCTTTCGTTCAGTACGAAGTACGTGCAGTAGGACTTCGGCTATCTGTCCTGAACTTGACCACAGGTGGTTCTGGTAATCGAAAATTCGCGTAATAGGGAATTTGCCTTCTTTCTTAGTATTATTGGTTGCACTTTGTTTGTTGAAAAAGTCAGTCGTGTAAAAACGCTTTGTGTGTAAACGTCGACGTCATAATTCGTACAGCAACGGTCCTTCATGGTCGTTCTCTTATTCTCGCTCGTCACAGTTTCCGTACCGTTGTTTTCCAATAACGAAAAGCGGCGGAGGGGCTATTTTCAATATGCGCGTTTCAGATTTACAATTCCATGTTGCTCCGTTGGCTGCGTTAAGGAATTTGCATTAAGTGGAAGCAGTTTGACAGTCGCAAGTTCGTCCATCCTGCTCAGCAATCTTGCAGAGGGCTACGAAGGAGAGAGCTATCTATTGAATAGCAGCACCTTTCCATTTCGGCTCCCTTCCACTTCGAGTACGAGTATCCCTTTAGCCCACCTCGCAGAAGTTTCAGTGTTGGTCCGCGCATTCCTTTGACCGCC
>CBXJ02000738.1:0-40756 GCA_000612645.2 Trichuris muris
GGGGGCGCTACCGCCCCCGTTGAGAATCACTGACCTAACGTGCGTACTCTGCTCAATTAGTCAATACGTGAACTGTGAACTAGAATACTATCGTGCCAATACAAATGGCGCTATTTTTAGGAGTAACATACCTCCATAATATAGGGGACGTATTTTTCCTTCACACTGAGGTCTATGTCTCCATTTTGCCTTAAAATATCGTAGCATTTCTTGGCCAGCACTGCTGCTTCGTATTGGCATGGCACTTTTGCCAACAGCGTGTCAAGTATTTCAGCAGCAATTTGCCTAAAGTCGCTCAGTTTGTCATCCTTATTCATGAAACATTCTATTTCATGAATTGCCTGAAAAGTAGGGATATTAGGCAATTAACATGCGGAGCAGAAACTGGGATCCTAACTAGTCACCTCTTTCTCTCTTTTCATTTTGACAAGTGCTTGAAACAGTTTCTTCACATACACAGGGCCCTCGTCCCTCAAAACAATACATTATGAAAAACATTATCGAACAGGCTAAATTATCGGGTTTTCGCTTGGATCATTTTTTTATTTTCACGCTAACGACGAGACAATTGTACGGGAACCATGGAAAATAGGATGCCTAATAAAACATGGGCTCACTCTTAACAAGCAAAATGGAAACTCACGTGCCCTTTTCGAAATCACTTATTCCCAATGTTATTTTACTAGCTGTCGCAGTCTTCGAAACTTCTCATGTCCTGACATCAGCGGTCACATAATGCAACCATGCAACAGTTATCATGTACAGTCACGGATTTCCCGGTTAGTCACGGGGAAATCCGTGATTATACATGTTAATGAAAATCTACCCCGTTACGAAAGAAGATTTTTTCTGAACCATGCAATAGTGCGATAAACATGTGCACCTGTGATTTACACGATGGCAATGGAAAATGACTACTGCGTTAGTGGTGACGCAAACAAAAAATTTTCGAGATAAATTCGATTGTTTTATATTTTCCTTTCCTTCGCTGGATTTTTGCTTTTGCCTTACCCACTCCATAGACTCATCTTTCCCTGTTTTATATTTATACCTCGCAACATTCCTCCTTTCTTGTTATCCTTGTCCAAGCTTCCGCTTATTTTTTCGTTCGACAAAGACAACCGTCTTCACGGTTGTCGTTGTCGAACGAAAGAATGTCCTCTTTTATGTTCCACAATGCAAAACGAAATTCACTGCGTAATATCCTATCACACGGTGGGAACACATGTTCCCATACCGCAGAAGATTTGGAAATGATTATTTCGGCGCCTATTTGCCTTAAGCTTAGGTTTCTCAGTGTTAAAATGTCTAGCTTGGCATATTCTCTCCTCTCTCGCAAAGCAATGCTTCCCAGCTTCACTTGCAGATGACCCCGAGGAGTCACGTACAATTTTACGACTCAAGAGTATGGCTCGTTACGACAGACTTTCAAATCTTGAGACTGAGCCGCTTCGAACAAACGTTTTAAAAGGCACAGTTAGGCAGCTTCTGCTGACAAATTCTTGAACACCGTATCACCCGTTAGATAAAAGCGCTTATTTCAAAACGCAGAGCTTTCGGCTACTGCTCCTGTAGCCGTCATCAGTGCTAAGACAAAAATATGTCGACTGCCCAGTCATTCAACGGTTCAGCAAGCCCCTCTGCTAAACCATTCGGGCTGACGACATCAACTATCAGGTACTACCCTTGTACCCGTCAAGTTTCTGTCGCCCGCCCAGTCAGTCCTGCAGAGAGCGAGCATCCCCACCAACCGACCGGGACAGTGACGCAACACAAAATGAACAACGACAGTAAACAACCCGAGCCCGTCGATGTGTTCTTGTCTAAAACGTGCGGGTCTTAAAGTGACCTTCCTGGTCTTCACCATCCTTCATCCCTTCTCTCCCTATCCGATATTTCTGCCTTCATCTGTCGTTGTTCTTCTCCATCTTCTACCTCCTTTTTATTTTCTATCTTTTTGTGATTTCTACCTAGTTAAGCAGCTTCCGGTAATGCCCCGTCCAGTCTTCAGCGTGTGCAAATTAAACGAATTATCAAGCAATCGACGCTATTTATTACATATACAACAACTAAGTTGTTTCTTATGTCAAAAAATTCAGATGGAGATTCCACAGAGTCAGAGTTAATTAAACAACTTGTCAAAAAATTACTGTTCAAATTTTAATGAAATAATATTAGTTAAATCAAGAATACGCTGGTCATCCGTTGCACTACATCTAAGAAATAAAAACGGTTATCACTTCGCTACATAAAACGCAGCGGAAAGTTCCACTTGTTCAGAACATCTACTGGAAAACGATGTACAGTTTCGCTTATTCGAAGAGGATTACTTGTTCGTAACGAACTAAAATTGATGAAAGCAGCGTCAATTGCCGACAAGAATTTGCGCATTCTTATTATGCTCCTATTCGTGTGCAGCATGCGGAAAAAGCGTGCAGCCAATCTATGGCAAAATTTCACGAACTAGTTGGATTGTCCCCTGATATGCGCAATTATACTATTTGTCCGTAATTACACAACGTTCCACCAACTTTCAGAATAAGGCCCGTTTACAGCAAAGGTATAATAAACACATAGCAGAAAAGAGTAACATACTGTGTTGGAGACTTGAGGAAAAATTTCAGCATCTCAATGTACAGATCATCGTATAGATAGAACGTTCCATAGTACTCCTCCAAAGCCTAAAATTTCAATGTGGTAATACATCAGTTGCTACAATGCGAGAGAAGATACCTTCCATGCCATGCTGCTCTCAGCATTGATTTCGACTGCTTTTTTTAAGTACTGCTTTGCCAAAACGTAATCACCGAGCTTTGTAGCGCACATTCCTGATATTGTTAAAGCGGGATAACAAACGCTACTCCCAGGAATAAGAGGCTAAAAAGACCAGCCTGTTGCTCGGCATAAAAAAACGACTTCAACCGTCAAAAGGATTGAACAGACATGTCGCTCATACAGTGCGCGAAGAACATCAGTGTTTGGATTTACTGAATAAATCTCGGCAACGTTTACACGCATAGCAACTTTTCAGACTACAATATTCCAAGACAGTTAATCTTCAACTCAACAGAACGCTATTATACGTACACACAAGGATACGAACAGTCCAGTAAGCCAAATTGCACAAGAGCAAAATTAGCAAGTGCGCTAATGAAATAAAACAAATATGGTCAACGTTGAGAAAGAAGAGCTACATTTACGTAAGGATTAAAATTGCGCAAGTATAAGATAAATAAATTGCCAACATTAGGAGGAAGAAAGCATGCAGATTAAGCAAGTTCAATCGTACTTTGCATATCCCAAGAGCTTCTTGGAAGCAACCGGACAGGTATTTTTCCTTCGCCACTTTCAACAGCTCCTTTGGCTTAGCGCTAATATCGACTTCGGCCATTTATTCTAAATTGTTGCAATATCAAGTTACATACAACTGACGCAATCGAACGAAAAGGAGTGATCAGGACAACGTACAATTGTGGGTGGAACCGAGGCCTGCTGCCTCACACACGAACTGCAAACTCAGCGCGTTTACAATCACGAAAGGTGACCATGATGTATTTAGCGCAGAATACTTTTGCTCGCATGCTGACCAAAGAAGAAAACTCGCAAACCGAAAACAGGACAATAAATAATGTTTGATGTGCTTGGACAACAGAAGCGAAAATTGAGCATCAAGGCGAACTACAAAAGCTCATTTTTCCCGAAGTAATGAACATAAAAACGATGGTCCGAAGAAAAGAGCTGCAATGACGAACCTTAACAAACAACGTGGACAACTGCATGCATCATTATAAAAAACTGTTTGAAAGTACGGAATTAATAATGCGCAGGTAAGTGTGCTGTCCTACACGGTAAATGTCCCGTTACGTAAAACAAGTTGAAACCCGTTAAAGGCTCTACTATACTGCTCTCCAGGCAGTTCAGCTGGAATGGTTGACTGATTTGCTACGTTCTTACGTGATTTCGCGTCTACAGGTTATATTCTTTGCTGCTTGTTACAGTTTGAGTTTAAAAACATTGGTTTTTTGCCTACATATCAAAAAGACATGGGATAATAGCTTTCATTGTTTGCTTTCCGGAGGAGTAAAACGTCTGTTCCCTGAGCCATTGTGGTCCAATGTTGCAGTGCTTATTTTTTAAAGAGCAGTGGACAGCCTAGCATTTTAAACTGATACTCTTGTGATATTAAAAATAGGGTTTCTTACTACGGGATATGATCTCACATTCTTTATTCTAAACCTACGGCTTATTTCCCGTTCAAGTAATTGATCACACGAAGCTTTCGGGACACACCTAGTCCTGTCTTCAGCGTGTACACTGACTATCACAATTCTGATATACTGACTATCATATTGTGATAGTCAGTATACACGCTGAAGATGGGACTAGGTGGGTCCCGAAAGCTTCGTGTGATCAATTACTTGAACGGGAAATAAGCCGTATGTTTAGAATAAAGAATGATGTGATACTCTTGTGCTAATATTAAACGTCGAACTGTAGGTCTTGCAGTATTTTTCGTAAATCATGGAGCAGTAAGAATTTGTATGCAATAATTCACTTTTATTGTCGATGCAATATATTCAAGATTTGTTAAAGATATTAAAGATACTAAAGATATTCACGATTCATTGAACCGTTAAATTGCGACCAACGGCTGAGTGCTAATCAGGAAAAACAGAAGAATGAATACCAATGAAATAGTGTGAGCGACGGTTCGTGGAAGTGCGTTTGTACCAATCCTACTATTCTACTATTCATTGACCATTACTGCTGAGTCAGCCGATTGTTGGAAAAATACCCTTTCGTATCATCGTTTATCTTTATTAAGTTGCAATTACTATGAAAGTTCGTTAATGTAATTGTAACAGGGACAGGAACAGGGAGATTGCCTGAGCATTGGGACAGGGAGAGAGAGGGGACGGTAGAGACTGTTGTTGCTGACGTTCGCGGAAGAATAAACGCTTTGCAAGGTGCTGTCTTCCGTAATCAATAATTTGCGTGTGGCACAAATCAAGCTGTAACGATGTCCAGCTGGGTTTTTAGTTCTATCTTATTCTGATAGGTCTTAGTCCTCATTGCCTTGCCATTAATGCATACGGTCATCTGAGCAATTTTATTGGAGCAACGTGTCGTTTCTCTTTTAATGCAGAAGACAGAACAAGTTAAATCCCAGAAGTTGTGTATTTGAAATGAAGTAGTAAAACATGAATCGGTAGGGTGCCGTAATCTAACTGTTAAGTCGCAGAAGTCTTCGTAGTCTTATGATCGACAATTCGGACTATGTTTGAAGAACTAATCTTCAGTTATCCTTATCCTAAAATCCATAATATTTGTATACGCAACAGAGCTGGGCATTGTTCTTCGTAACAGCGGTTTCAGTAACAAATCACTATTTTTCAATTATTTGCACCGTTATTTTGAGGTTTTAATGGTGGGCCTGAGTTTTCGTGGATCCTCAGTTCCTGCCTTCAACGGAGGTAACATAACTAGCACTCTGTGGTAGAATCACTTCTGATTGTGCACTGGGTGGGTTAACTCTGAGAGCTTCGGTATTTCAGGTGAATTTTATTAAAAATAGCAGGATTATTACCGAAAAAATTAGTGAGCTTGAGACAAGTATGATCAAATGGGCATTTTACGTCATCGATCGAGTATTACTGAAACTGTGATAAATATACACGCGATTTTTCAACTGTGAATGTTTGAATACTATATTTTAGTAAAATTATGAAGTTTCGCTACCTAAAAAGGAATATCCAGTCTGGAACCTGTTCTGGCATATCAATTTTTGTGCTCAGCTTCAATTCTTGAATAACAGAAACCAAACCCTATGTAGTGGAGGAAGTTTCTTGATGACTTGGCCTGCTATTTTTGCTATTACTCTGAACTCGTTCAGATGCACTTCCGGTAAAAGCAAACATTCTTGGCTGAGCTGGATTCCGGTCACAACGCAAAATGTGTTTACGAGTATCGTGCACAACAGGAGAAACGCACATAGCGCTCATTCAAACATTTAGCGCCGATGGATGACTAATATGGCGACGAAATTGATTGTTTATAACTGTATAGACGTAACAACCTTTGTTTTTTTGGAATTTCATTTGAAAGGATTTCCATTAAGGGAGATCGCCGTTCAAAAACATAGCATTCGTTGAGCAGTGGATAAAGCGTGCAGCATAAAAGCGGCACGGCCAGCAGTTTGAGGGCCAAAATCTTCAGTGGAAATGAAGCACAACAATAGTGCGCACGACTGTTCTGTATGTCACTTAGAATTTACTTTTTCCAGTTGTTGGCGTCATAAATTACAGGCCATTTAACCATGCAAAGTAATACATGACTTCAAAGTAGGGAACGGCTGTTCCAGAGGGCAGTTTTAATCATGTTTTGTGATCTGAATTCTGAAACTACAAAATGCTGTGACTTCCTCCTGAGCGGTTAAAACAGATAAGTAAGAAGTTGTAGATACTACAAATTTGCAGAAGCGTACTGGTATTATCCAGAACACTGCTCCCAGTAGGGCAGTTAGAAACTGTAGCAGGAATATCATGCATCTTACCACTTTTACTAAGTTGCTGTAGACTGCACCGACAAGAATGGTGGAAAACAAACCATCCACTTGTCCCTCATTCTTCAGTCTTGCAGAGTTAGTAATAAATTATTTTTTTAATATTAAACAAAATAAGAAGAGGTGAAAATACTCACAGGTCACTTCAAGCCACTTTGCAATGGCCAAAACATGTTTCGGCTTGAGACCAATAGTTGGGAGTACCTTTGAAACAGAGTTTTCATAAGTCACATCAATAAGCTCTTATTGAATACTGTGTGCATTACAGAGGCTGAGTATTGCTGTGCTTTTTATTATAGTTCTAACGACTGTTGCGCCGTTTATTTGAACTCAGACATTTGTATGAGCATATACAACATTTCACTACGCTATCTCAGTCAGAAGCACTGCTAACGGAATGGCAGGCTGTAATACAGCAATCTGTTATCCGAAATTTTCATATTATGAATTATGGCGCGTCTTGGGGACAATAAGCGCCAATGTCTGCCACAAAGAATGAGTAATACCTACTACTTACCACAGGTTTAAGCAAGCAAAAACAGCCACTTCAGCTCCTGAAATGCCTTCAGCGATTCTACCTTATTGCAGTGGTATACGTGAAGAGATCACAGGCGCAGGAAGAGTGCAACATTTCCGTTTATCGTTGCCCATGCTTCACATAAACAGGTACTTCAATTGTTTTCAGCAATTATGAGCAAAGTTGCTTTCAACACCATAACGGCCCTGAACACGGAGCCAAACATGCTTGCAAAATCTTATAGCCATAGTGGAATGGACAATACTGATCCACACCATTCGTGAACCTGTGATCAATATGATCTATCGCTGTTGAGGGACTGAGCAGCTATTTACATTAGTAATTCGCCTGAGATTGTAGTGTCCACAAATAGCGGGTCCAAGAAAAAAAATCATGTGAATGAAATCAAAAAGGCTTTCTCTTTCTTTCGGCATTTCTTTCGTTCTTTGCTTGGTCTTTGCAAAATATTTTGCAACGACAGCCGCTTCCAATTTGGGAAAATTTAGGAGACCGTACGCCTACGGTATTCATATGAGGAATCGCTCAATCACGACAGGGATGCAGGTTTGCAGGGTAAGGACCGTGTAACGGAGAGAACGGCTCGCCCACCGTGGGCCGCTGCGAGCGGCGAGATCAAACAGGCGATGACGACTGACGTTATGCGACCCTTCGTAAGCGTCGTACCCCCTCAATTTATCATCAGCGCAACTCGCAGCTGCTTCTATTGTGAAGGGCGTTGCCCCCATCTGGTGGAGCCGTCATCCGGGGGTTCTGCGAACAGACACGGATAGTTAGTGCAGTTTTTCGTTATCCAGAGAGTGGACGTCTTAGCTTTTTCGTCTTCGAATTCGTTACCGTTGGTCGCTCTTTGCACCCGTCTCCGTTCGTTAGCGGCCGTCGGCTACCCTTTTGCACTTGGTGAAGTAAACTCTTATTTATTCTCCAAGTCCTTCGCCCAGGGCACCCGACGCGGCTTCGACACTTATTCTCGGTCGTACGTCTGAGCAACCGACACGCGGCTTCGTTACATTTTGGTCCTCCGAGCCGGATCGGAATATAGCATCTCGTATAGCAACAACCGTTATGTTTACGCCTACCGTCGAGGTTCCGGAAGAAAATAGTACCACTCTTCGTTCGGGTAAGATCGTTAGAACCCGTCCTCGGCTTGGTGGTTGCCGTCGCCTACCATCTAGACGAGGAACACGCATTGCATGTCAAGGATCGAACGAAGCGACTGCGAGTGCGGTCGCAGCCGCAGCCACCCACTCCATGACTACTACGTTGGCCAGCATGTTTGAGTCGTTTCTGGCGCAATTGCGTACTGACTTACGAGAATTGAAGGTCTTTGACCGACAACAATCAGGACCACAGGACTCATCAAACAACGACGCCGTACCCGCGCATACGGAAGTTGGACAAACTGCGGACCTAGACATGGTCAAGCCTGAGCCTATACTTCGTGTCCATGAAAAGGAAGACCGTGTAGCGTCTGATAAAAATATTCCGTTCTCCCATGGCCAGAACACTTCGTTTACCAGAGCTGATGAATGGATCGATAGCGTTACCACTCCGTCAGAACACCATAACAAGCAGACTGGTCACTGCCAACCCGCCATGCTGCATCAGTTGCCGCCTACGATAACTATCGAACCGTTCGATGGCGACCCACGGAAGTGGGATCAGTTTATTGGCAGTTTTAAGGCCCTGGTCCATGATGTCGTTCCCTCCGACGCTCAAAGAATCGCTATACTAAAACAGTTATTGACACCTCGTCTACGAGCAAGCATTGCGCCGCCACTCTATGGCCCAAACTTATATGCCCAAGCGCTGAAGGACCTTCGTCGTCTCTTTGGCGACCCGAATTTAGTCATTGACGCTTACATAAGGACTCTGTTGGACATTACGCCCATGAAATCAAACGATGGCCATGATGTTGATAGATTCTTTTATGAAGTGCATGGAGCAGTTAATACGTTGCGTACATATGGCGCCACTTCAGAGCTCTCGTCTAGAACGACCATGCAAGCGGTCGTATCGAAACTGAATAAGAAAATGCAGTCTATGTGGGCAAGAAGGTCATACGAACTTCGCCCCCGACCTGCTAACCTTTGCGACTTGGACGAATGGCTAGAGGAGATCGTCACAATACAGAATAATCTGCAATGCGACGTGCAGCAATTCACCGAGCGACAAGCCAAGAAGGCAAAATCGAATGAACCCCGTCATTGTTTGAACACTTCGGTTTCGAACCGCACATCAGAGCAGTGCCTTCTTTGTGACAGGGGACACAAGCTTTCTGACTGTCCAGTTTTCTCCTCCTCTACCCCTCAGCAACGCGCGGAGGTGCTGAAACAACATGGAAGATGCTTCGCATGTTTCGAGATGAACCACCAAGCACGCAAATGCAGCCAACGACGGCCTTGTAAGGTTGATGGCTGCCGTGCGAAACACCATCCGCTCCTTCACGGTGCCCCGCGAGTTTTTCCTGTTCCCAACTCGGGAACTGCCCAACCGACGCAGCCCACGGTTCATATCGGTAACAATATGGTTACACCAGTTCCCGCAGAGGTGCTGCTATCTGTTGTAAAGGCGAAACTCGTTACAAAGGACAACTCATGGTTAGAGATAAATGTCCTACTCGATGCCGGCAGCGAGGCTACCCTCGTCAAAGAGGATGTAGCCAACAAGATCGGCCTCAAGGGCCCAGCACAAGACATCCGTCTGAGTACATTTCACGGAGCTGACCCGATGCTCCGTTGTAATCGAGTTAGTTTCACCTTACAATCGTTGGATGGAAGACACAATTTCGCGATTGATGGCGCCCTGACTGTCCCTAACCTGAATGTGTCCCACAGACGAATAGATTTGAGACGACTGAAGTCTCACTGGTCGCATCTACGCGGAATAGAATTCACCTTGCCGCAATCTGATGACATCTCCGTATTAGTCGGCATGGATGTTGTCGAAGCGCATGAACAATATCGAATGCTGAAGCCACCTAAGGGTGTCGTGGGTCCACATGCAGTTTTAACGCCGTTCGGTTGGTGTATCGTCGGGAAAGTTACGGGTGGCAGTAGCCTCCCGGCTCGACTGCCAACATCTCGACAGGTGTGCCGCATTGCGGTCAGTTCTCAGGAAGAGGATCTAGCTTCGATCCTCAAACACCAATGGTCGATCGAGTCTTTGGGCATCCGGAAGATTGACAAAGAAATACTAAGCCCTGAAGACGAAAGAGCCATGAAAGTTTTGAGAGCATCGACGCGTATGGTCAACGGACGCTACGAATGCCCAATGCTCTGGAAAACGACCATAAGCTGCGTTCCGGACACTCTCCAAATGGCAGAGACTCGCTTCGCCAACTTAGAACGACGTTTCCACCGAGATTTAGACTACGCCCGAAGATACGCTGCCGTGATCGACGAGTATCTCCAAGCTGGTCATGCCACGACTGTTTCTAAGAGAAGCCGGGATCGTGACACTTGGTTCCTGCCACATCACGCAGTCCAAAGCCCAAACAAGCAGGGCAAGTTGCGAGTCGTCTTCGACGCTTCGGCCAGGACTAACGGAATTTGTCTCAACGATATGCTGTTGACTGGTCCAAACTTGCTAACGGATCTCTTCGGTTTACTACTGCGTTTCCGGGAGTATCCTGTTGCCGTCTCCGCTGATATTGCTAAGATGTTCCACCAGGTGCTCGTTTCGGAAAAGGATCGTTCAATGCTACGTTTCCTCTGGCGTACACCGCGCAGTACGGAACCGTTGAGACATTTACAAATGACGGTGCATATTTTCGGCGCCGTTTGTTCGCCTACCATCTGCACATACGTACTACGCAGAAACGCCGAAGATCACCGGACATCATTTCCGGACGTATGGCGAAAGGTATGGGACAACTTTTACGTCGACAATTACCTCGATTCCTATGCGTCGGAAAAGGAAGCCACTTTGTCTTGCCATGGACTGATAAAACTGCTATCGCAAGGCGGGTTCCATCTGACTAAGTGGATGTCGTCCTCGAGAACCCTGTTAAAAACCTTAGACGCAAATGAACGCTCACAACCAAATTTAGACGTCGATATGGACCCGCTGCCAGTCGAACGCACGCTTGGCGTGTTATGGAATGCCGACAATGATTCCTTTCATTTTTGTTTTCGTAAGTTGCCGACAATCTCTTCCAGGCGTGAGATGCTTCGTGCGGTGTCCAGTATATTCGATCCTCTGGGATTTGTGTCGCCTATCGTTTTACAGGCGAAGCGCATTCTCAGGCAAACTTGGCTGATGGAAATTGGCTGGGACGATACTCTACCAGAACCAGTGATGGCAGAATGGAAAAAATGGAGTAACGAACTACATCATATCGAATCGTTAACGATTCCCCGCGCGCTGACTTCGTCCGAATGCATCAAATCCGTTGAGATGCATTTGTTCTCTGACGCCTCCGAGTCAGGGTACGGTTGCGTAGCGTACCTTCGAAAGGTATTACTGAATAGAGACGTAAGCATTTCGTTCATATGCTCCAAGGCAAGAGTGGCCCCTTTGAGACATGTGACAATACCAAGGCTCGAATTACAAGCTGCATTGATCTCATCTCGGTTAGGCGCTGCGGTGCAACGAGAACTACGTATACGGGTTTCGGATGTTTATCACTGGACGGACTCACCGTTCTGCACTGGTTGAATTCGACCGGAAGACGCTATAGTCAATTCGTCGCCAATCGAGTCGCAGAAATTTTGGACAATTCGAACGCGTCACAATGGTACTATGTGCCCACTCGCGAAAACCCAGCGGATGATTGCAGTAGAGGATTTTCTGCATCGAAAATCGCAGCCCATGGACGATGGTTCGATGGACCCACCTTCCTACGCGAAGATGAGACGCACTGGCCAAAAACACCAAAACATGTCCCAAATGGCGTTGACACTGAAGAATTTCGCACGAAATGGGCCGGCCACACGCATGTGGACCGAAACCCATTGCTCGATTTGACACAGAGATCACGAGATCTCAGAAGAACATGTAACATCGTAGCTAACGTTTTCCGTTTCGCTCACAACTGCCGTTCTGATAGAACCTTCAGAAGGACAGGACCCTTTACCGTCGCAGAACTCGACCGCGCCTTAATCGCGTGTTTGACCTCAGTGCAAAACGAGTGTTACGAAGAGGACATGTCACGTTTAGCATCTGGAAAACCCTTGCTGACCCGTTCAAAACTCTTGTCTCTCTCTCCTTTTATCGACAACGAAGGCGCAATGAGAGTCCAGGGCAGAATAGACTCAGCCGACCTACCATACGATACCAGGCACCCGTTGATCCTCCCGCGGAAACATCCCTTGACGGACATGATCATCGATGAAACTCATCGCAGGTTACATCATGGTTCAGTCGAGCTAACGGTTTGCGAATTGCGACAGCGATACTGGATACCAAAATGCCGGCAAACGACAAAGAAGGTGATATACCAATGCTGGTACTGCAAAAAATGGCGTGGCAAGCCATCAGTGCCTATGATGGCACCGCTGCCCACCGTACGTCTTCAAGCGTTTCAACCCCCGTTTACTTGCGTTGGAGTCGACTATTTCGGACCCATATTCGTTCTCGTACGTCGTTCCCATGAAAAGCGTTATGGGTGTATATTCACGTATCTGACAACTAGAGCAGTCCATCTCGAAATGTCTTATTCCCTCGATACAGATTCCTTTTTAATGGCCTTCCGTCGTTTCATCAGTCGCCGCGGGAGCCCGGCCGTCGTGTATTCAGATAATGGCACTAATCTCGTAGCGGCCGAAAAGGAGGTCCGCACAAGTTTGGAATCTTGGAATCAAGCGAAGATAGCTGAAGCTCTTACGCAACACCGCATCCAGTGGGTCTTCTCACCCCCCAACGCGCCGCATTTCGGTGGAGTGTGGGAGCGATTAGTGCGATCAGCAAAGATAGCACTTCGCAAGATCCTAAACGGTCGCGCAGTTACCGACGAAACCCTCGTCACCGCGTTCGTTGAGATCGAAGGACTCCTTAACTCACGGCCGCTCACGCACATAAGCGTCGACCCACGTGATCCAGAACCGTTAACCCCCAATCACTTCCTACTCGGACGCCCGCACCCACATATTCCCCCTGACGTGATCAACGAGCAAGAAATTACGTCGCGACGAAGATGGCGCATCGCACAAGCCATTGTGGAATCTTTCTGGAAGCGTTGGCTAAGGGAGTACGTTCCGTGCCTCATTGAGCGGCGTAAGTGGGTGCGTCCGACTCGTGACTTGAAGGTTGGCGACGTAGTAATCGTGGTGGATCCTCAGTGTCCCCGAGGCCACTGGCCGCTAGGCAGAGTCACCGAATGACGACCGGGGAAAGACGGCATTGTTCGTGTCGCTAAAGTGAAAACGAAGCAAGGAACATAATGGCGGCCGGTAGCTAAATTGTGCCTCCTCGACACCGAAGAAACGGATGTTTCTGAGAAAACGCCCAGAAACATGGGCCGGCCATGTAACGGAGAGAACGGCTCGCCCACCGTGGGCCGCTGCGAGCGGAGAGATCAAACAGGCGATGACGACTGACGTTATGCGACCCTTCGTAAGCGTCGTACCCCCTCAATTTATCATCAGCGCAACTCGCAGCTGCTTCTATTGTGAAGGGCGTTGCCCCCATCTGGTGGAGCCGTCATCCGGGGGTTCTGCGAACAGACACGGATAGTTAGTGCACTTTTTCGTTATCCAGAGAGTGGACGTCTTAGCTTTTTCGTCTTCGAATTCGTTACCGTTGGTCGCTCTTTGCACCCGTCTCCGTTCGTTATCGGCCGTCGGCTACCCTTTTGCACTTGGTGAAGTAAACTCTTATTTATTCTCCAAGTCCTTCGCCCAGGGCACCCGACGCGGCTTCGACACTTATTCTCGGTCGTACGTCTGAGCAACCGACACGCGGCTTCGTTACAACTTCAGTTTATAGAAAACCAACGCATTCTGACAGATATTTAAATTTCTCATCGCATCATCCAATTTCTATAAAAAGAGGTACAGTAAAAGGCATGGTCGACTGTGCCATACGAATTTGCGACCCTCCATGCTTGTATTCAGAATTAAAATATATAAAGCAAACTTTATTAAACAACGGTTACCCTAATTCGTTCATTACAAGCATAGTAAGGCAATGTTTTTCGAGAAAACGGCCAATCCCGGTGACTAACGATATTCCTGAACGACCCATTTTAGTTGTCCCATATTTTAGTGCAGTGGGTGAAAGAATAAAACGTTTAGGTCGTTCTCTAAACTTCACCGTCCATTTCAAATCTTCGAGTGACATTCGGACGATCGTGAGAACGGATAAGACCAAGGTTCCATTTGACAGCAGACCATACGAAATCACCTGTGGTTGCCACGCCTCCTATATTGGAGAAACGGGCAACACTTTATCCCGCAGGTTTCGTGAACACATGGCGTACGTCACCCGTTACAAGAATGAGAAGAAAGACTCAACGGGTTACATACCGTACGCCGTGGCCGACCACAATCCCGCGCTCCGAAAAAGATCATGGAGGAGGCCATCAACGCTTCCGCGGTCGCGGAGCACGCCATCCACTGGTCACTTGACCCGCGACCGAACATAATCTGCCACGAAAACAGGTTCCAGCTACGGCGGATTAAGGAAGCATTGTTCATAAGGCACAATAGTACGATCAATCGCGACCAAGGCATGGAGATCAGCGAGGTGTGGAATGCAGCTATTAATAACTCCAGATGCTGCACCATACCAATCCGATCCCCACCTTGACCCCGTTTTGTGCGTATAAGATCCCCGAGCGGAATAAATCAATCCCCCTTTCAACACCGCTGACGACGGAACCAGGGCGTTCCGAAAGCTACGATAGGATAAGCGTTCTGACCTGTGATATTTCTAATAATCGCCCATCCATCCGCTGGTGGGGCATTTGCAGCTTTATTACAAGTACTATCCAAGAAACGGGAAAGCTCGATTACCATCACGTTGAAAATACCCATGTTATGCGGATAATCAAGTGGAAGTACTGTACGCTTCAACATGGCGGTTGACATAGTAGCGGATGGAAGAAAGCACGCTACTACACGGACGTGCAGTTCGAAAATAACTAAGTTCACCGTCACTGTGCACGTCCTTAGCGTTCTGGTAAGGTTGAATCGGTTTCTATTAACCACAGGAAATACGCAGTGAGGAAAGGTACGAAAACACGGTACACAAAAACATAATGAGGTTCAGCTGTTAGAAAATCAGAATACAAAACTACTTATGCAAAAAGGATATAAACACAAGCACTTAAGACCCGATGTACTTAAATTCTATGGGCACAAAACGCAATATACGAAGAAAACTGCCTTTAAGCCAGCATAATAGCATACCGAATCATTGAGTACTCGGAGCTGCACTGAGAGGAGGGCGACGAGATGAAAACCATTGGGAGAGATGTTAGCATTCGACGCATGATCAGCAACGCCAACTTCCTCGACCCCTAAAACGCAAACGTGTCCACGAAACAGGAAACAAAGGAACATCGAGCACATGAGCACGGTAAATTAAATTTAGAGAACATCAGAAATTTTAACGTCCACTGGTTGTCACCACT
Organism: Trichuris muris; assembly: GCA_000612645.2. Classification (NCBI taxonomy): domain Eukaryota; kingdom Metazoa; phylum Nematoda; class Enoplea; order Trichinellida; family Trichuridae; genus Trichuris; species Trichuris muris. The sequence goes on from CBXJ02000738.1 coordinate 15,673, forward strand.
TGACGTCTTTGACACGCTGCGTTAAATGCGGCGCAGAGCGGAACGACGTATAGCGAAACCAACTCGGTCAGGAGATAAGCAACACGAAGAAGAGGTCCGTTCCAACAGCATGCTAATGTCACGAAAACATCACCAGACTTTAGAACTTCTGCAACAGACCTTTAACTTCAGGTATACGCATGCACGCAAGCTTTAACAACCGGCAGTGGAGAGATTCCCGCTGTCTAATCGAGCTGATTAAAAGTATTTCCATTTCTTCCATTACCTCGCTAACTGTCTGCCTAAATTGTACACTGGCTAGTCACTTCACTGAATTCCTCTCTGAAACATGCCTATATGTTCATTTTTTGCACATACAGAAGCGTGCACCTGAAATTTAAGGTTTCCTTTGTGATTTAAGCTTAGGTATAACCGGTAAATAATGGAATAAAGGAATTTTGACTTGTTTAAGTTTCATTGTGTCAAAATACGGCAATATACCGTTGAGAAAACATTTTATACTTTTGCGTAGCTTTCGGCACCTGTCATGGTCACGTCCTCAGTCAGCGCTTCTGAAAGCAGACGTCTCTTTTGTCTGCATTTACCGTGGTAAATGGACATTCGTCGCCTTACTGTTCTTCGATTCGCGTTTAACTGACAACTGCAATGCTAAATCTCAAAAAGGTACTTGATATTAATCTGAACATTTAAGAAAAGCTACAATGAGCTGTTCATGTAGGAATATTACGGTTGAAGCACCCATTGAGTTCTGCTTGCTGATACTTGCGAGAACAATAAAAAAACATAACCAGTAGTTGGTTGGTTAGTTATTTTAATGAAAAACATTCCGTCGCCTAAACAAACGTTCTTCATCTTCTCGGTGAGGACGGAATCAAACGATTCCGAATGCTACGAAATAAACCAATCGTACGTTCGCTGTTTCTTCTCTAACATAACTAACCAACCAGGCATTCGATATATTAGGTCGTTGCATAAGTTTTTGCTGTTTTCAACCCGCAAATTTAAAGCTAAATATCTCGGCAAAGAATAAACTTTATTAATCGAAATAAGAACCATCACAATCTACACATTTCTGCCAACGACTCGCTAAGGCATTTATTCCAGTAGCGTAGAAGTCCGGAGTCTTAGAGGCAATGAACTGCTCGAAGGCAGTTTTTGATTCCTCTTGATTTTTAAACTGTCTCCCACTCAGGAAGTGATCCAGGTGCTTGAAAATATGATAATCCGTGGGCGACAGATCTGGTGAGTACGGTGGGTGAGGAAGAGTTTCATAGCCCAGGTGGTGCAGTTTCTGGACTGTCATTTGTGAAACGTGGGGTCGTGCAGCAGAATTGGACCCTTCCGATTTGTCAATGCAGGACGTGTACGCTGTAATTTTTCATGCATTTTTTCCAGTTCGCTGCAGTATGTCTGCGCAGTAACTGTTTCACCAGGCTCGAGGATATTGTAGTGGATAATACCGGTTGCTGACCACCAAACAGTAAGCATTACCTTCTTTTGGTGGACATCCGGTTTGGGAAAACGTTTGGGAGCCGCACCTTTATCCAGCCACTGCGATGATCGCCGCCGATTGTCGTACAATATCCACTTTTCATCGCAGGTAACAATTCGTGCCAAGAAAGGGTCGTTTTTGTTGCGCAAAAGGAGCATTGATGAAATCTCGAAACGGCGCAACTTTTGAATCTCGGTCAGTTCATGAGGTATCCATTGGTCCAGCTTCTTCCTCTTCCCAATTCGTTGGAGGTGACGACTAACCGTTGTTTTGTGAACGCCTAGTTTTTCTGCGATATCTGAAGTTGATCTCCGTGGGTCCTCTTCAACAATGGCCCTTAATTGGTCTTCATCAAGGTCACTGGGTCTCCCACTACGGTCATTATCTTCAAGGCTCTCGTTCCCACTACGAAACTTGCGAAACCACCACCGAGCTGTACCGACGCCAAGAGTACCACTGCCAAATGTCATATTAATTTTCCGAGCAGCTACCGCAGCTTTAGTGCCTTGCTTGAACTCGTAAAGCAAAACTCCCCGAATTACCGTCTTGTTCATCCTCACTTTCACCGGTAAAAGAACAACAGGCTAACGAGCTTATGCAAATGAAATACGATCAATCGATAGGTTGAAAAAAGAGCTACAAAATATTATATCATTTCCCCGGAAAAAACATACAAGCAAGAATAAAACACTATCAAACCTAAGAGCTAACAAAACAGCAAAAACTTATGCAACGACCTAATATTATTTTGGTGTTCACATATGTTGCGGCTACGCCGCAAGGCTATCTGCGCTATCTATGCACCGATAAGCTAATTCGAAACGTACGCTGACATATTATGGTAAATAGCGCAGATAGTCAGAACCGATTTACATAATCGACGCGTATCGAGAAACTATTTATAGTCAGTTAGTTTTCCGTGACGAACAACGGCTGAATTCTTTTTGCTTCGCCACTCTGTACATACGTGTGTTGACAGTAAAACGTTACATCTTTATGTTGCTGTCACCCAGGAATCCGTCGCTCAGACTCAACCACACAGCAACATCATAGGTATTAGTGAACAGAACTCGACGGGTGCTTCAACCGTAATGTTCCAATATGATCCACCGCCCCGATAAAGAGAACCTCCTCTCAAATGACCTGTTAAAACTAGAAAAATGGATTAGGTAGTGAGAAAGATACGCAAAGGGAGCTAAGCTTTGCTGTCGCTTCGAACAGCCAGAGGAGCGGTTTTTCATAATGAACAACTTATGTTAGATCTTACCAATGCGCAGTGGAATGACAAATTGAAGCGAGAGCGGCGGTAAGAGAAAAAAGCACACAATTCGCGTATTCGAATTAAACCAGCAGCGACCAACCTGTGGTAATCTGAACGTCGTTGCAAATAACTTCGTTGTTCGACTGCACAGGAATTTCCGAAGCCATCGACTTCGACTATTCACTTACAGCTTCATCTGCATGTCCAGGACGAGTAGGCAATCGTACGTCTATCCTGAACATGTCTTACGCATGAATTTCATCAAAACGTTAAGAACACGAGCGCATGCGTTTCCAATGCGTCCGTCCGTTGGGGACCGCTGCCTTTAGGCATAACATCTAAAAGCACATATTCCATTACGAATTAGAACCAGTGCAATGTATAGCGCGTGTTGATTCGTTAGCAAGGAGTCTCATCTCGTGGGAGACGAAAACAAAAGGCGGATGACGTTAGCTACTACGTCCAGCCATGCCAATGTGCGACACTGATGTATAAGTAAGAAATACAGTCACTTCGACATCACCTTCACGTGGCTCAACTGTCAGTGTTTCCTCATGAGTGTGGGGACGGAATGATGGCTCTTCACTTTGCACGTCCGTCTGCATTTCATCTTCGTAACTGCAACACGGAAGCATATTAGGTGACTGCAAAATTAATGGCAGGTAACAAGCTAAATGCATATGCAATTTGACAGCTACGGCGAATGGGACCCCATCTACAGCAATGGAACAATCTAGCTTCTACCTCGTTGGTGGAAGTGGACAGATCCCAACGGCGCTAGCTTTTCTAGTTAACTGTTTTTCAGTCGAACTCCCAAATTCCAAATATTGGACATAAAAACTGCCATCGGCTTTGCAGCCACATACCAGACACAAGTTCGGCTGGTTTTGCTTATGCCACGTGGGTAGGTCGCAGGTTCCTCGAAAGCTTATGCATCACATTGCAATCCTGACGCCTTGTAGTCCTCGAAGCTCTGAAGGAACGTCGACCTTCAATTAATGCAAGTGTAAAACAAACGATGCCGGAATGTGCCCGCAAACATTAACACAATGCACAACAAAGAGTGTGAAACAATAAAAATACTGTCGCTTGCCTCGAGCTGACACGGAGGTACCCTGCTATCACGCCGTGAGCATTCAAGTTCATTCCGATAACGCAAAGCCCCGCTTTCAGGGAGAGGAAATGCTGAACGGTTTGCCAAGATCGGCTTAATGTCGTCCTACTTAGAGGCTTTCCTTGAGCAACTTACATCTCACGCATCAATCAATCTTTCACAGTAGCAATTACGCAGCTCAACCAAACAAGCCTAACATCTAGGAAAACGTTGCACGATAAAGGCAGATTTACCATTATTGTTCTGGAATCGGAATTTATCCGCAATACAACATCACCAACGTTATGGAAACGCGTCGATCCTGGAAATCGCCAAGAGCGGATGGTAAACGGAAAGAAGCCCACAAAGGCAAACCAGGAGCAGTAAACAACTTAGGTGCCCATCCTATTTAAACGACAAATGCGTTAAAATACGTTTCATAAAGAGCTTAGCCCAAAAAACAAAGGAATGCTTTACAAAAGGAGGCAACTACGGCAACCAAAAGTTGATCACGAAAGAACAGTGTACACTCACGGAATAATGAAGAACGGCTGCTTTGGATCTTCTGTAACATGCAGCGAAATTACCCGTTCCTGATGGAAACTTCACAATCAAAATAGTGGTTTCGGGAAGATCAAATAGAGAGAGAGAGAGAGAGAGAGAGAGAGAACAGAATCTGTCACAACAGACGTACTCGGACGGGTGATTGACTACAGACCACAAGGAAAACCATGATTTGCTCTTCCAACCACCATTGGACCAAACATCCCGCTTTGAAGAAGAGTTCCGCCGCAATTTCGGAAGCAAAAGGAGACGAAACAGTTTTCACATGAATCAGAGCTGCCTGTTTTAAGCAATCGCTTCTTGTCAAAACTTTAATTTGCCATCCTCACCGGACGCTTATCCGCAGTTGCCGACCAATAGAAAATTAAACCAATTCAGCTATTTCAAATGTATATACCCGTCTGAAGCATCCGAAGGTTCTTCCTCTTCGTCGGCAACAATGTCAACATCGGAGAGGCACGCTGGGCACGTGAAGTCTAATGTCGAAACAAATGTCTCCAAGCTTTCTTTTTTCGAATCTGGAAAAAAAGGAATAAACATGGGGTTCCAATGGTCAGCTTTTAACACATTATCGAACACTGTTTCGTAGGGCCACTTATCAGCCACGACATCTTCTACGGCCGAATCTGTAAAGCATCTGCGTAAGAATAATCGATCAGTACAACGTGCAAGTCGTACCGTCGTTATGCACTGTGCACACGAGGATTTCCTTAAACACGTTTTCAAACGTCGCAAGATCAGCTTCTCGGGATTCACCTTCCACGATGTCCATTTCGCTTTCGTTTGCTAACACCGTACCATTACAAGCGATCGCATCGTCACTACTTGCACCTGCTTCGCTGGAAGTGCTCGCGGAATCTGATTCTACAATTGCGGAAATGTAATGGCGAAGCCTGCTTGGGCAGCATACCTCCGAGCTCAATAGAAAGATTGCAATCTGAACTGTCTTTATCTGCAGTTATTTCGGAAGCGTCACCAGCAGCATCGTCTAGCGATATTGGCCCGTTAAATTCGCAATACCCTAACGTCAGGAACACTACAAGGAAAACCACGATTTGCTCTTACAACTATGATTAATCTGCTCGGCAAACAATGACAACACGACATCGGTAAGGCCAAGGAGGACCGCCCCAAGCAAGGAGCAGTTGCTACAAGTTCTCACCATCGCCGCGGATACGCAGCCGCAGAATGAGGAGCCGAACGACTCTATTAAAATCCAACTACAAAACTTACCGTGCATACACTACAACTACAAAACTGTTGTAAATTGTTAGTGCACGCAGCACTCACTGTCGGACACACGCAATAAGCTTTTACTAGACACACGAAAGCTAAACACGCACACACCTATCCAAGGCAAGAGAGATAGACACGTTACCCCTTTTATTTGAACACAGGTTCTACATGTTGTTCTTCTTGGTGACTGCTTTTCGTTCAGCGTAGGTCATCTGCAGGCCATAGCCTAAATTCTTCCAACACCCCCTCTTAGGCTATGGGGTCTGCAGTCGTGCCTCGTATTGCACGGCATTTTTCGTGGCGACAGGACGGCAATCCTTTGGTCAGCATGTCAGCAGGCTGCTTTTCACTGGGCGTATAATGTGGTCTGGCGAAAACTGACGTGCCGCTTTCGTACCTGATCATCGTTTTGTATCTCCTATCGGAACGGTTGTGTTGACCTAGTGTGTGTGTGTGTGTGTGTTCGTAGAGTGCTGTAGTTTGTGAGTCGTTATCCCCAATAAACGATTTAGTCGAAACATCTGGTCCTCCGAGCCGGATTCCTGCTGTTATGGATTCGAAGTCCCCCGTGAAGAGCCCTTCCGAGAACGAGGCAGCTATGCCGTCTGACACCGCGAAGTCTCGGCGGACGCATTATCGCCGACTCGTTTCCTTGTATTGCAAGAGGATCGAAGCGATACTAGCCGAGCAGGGTTCTCGACGCTTGGTCGAGGCATTACTTCGACGGGCCCAAGACGCGTTCGAATGTTCAGAGAAGCTGAACGAAGAACTGACGTGCGACTTGGATGCGGAAGAGGCGGAAGCGGAGATCGAGAAGCAGTTGAATTATTTGCAGAAACTGGAGCAAACAGCGGAAGCCGTTGACAGGTTTTTATGGCCGCGAGCGAACGAATCGCTCTGCAACGTGTTGCAAATGGAAGGTGATAACGACGGAAGCTCGGTAAGCTCAGACGATACAGCAACGCAGTGCACTAAGTCTACGCACACCGAAGCGCATGAGTCAGCGCGAAACGAGATGCGTCAGCTCAATGCAGAGAAAGGCGCGGCGCTTCAAGTTGGACACTTGCCAACTTACGCTACGATGACAGACGACGCTCCGGATCGATGGATCGACGAATACGTTGCGGGTCATGTCATTCCGAACGTCCGTCACGGCAATGGTTGTCGTAGAAGCACCGTCAGAGCGGAAATGGATCCATACGACGGTACAGCATCTAAGTGGTTTTCATGGATAGACCTATTCAAAGCGTTGGTCCACGACACTGCAATGTCTCCAGCCGAATAGCTGGCAGTGCTTCGCAGTAGCCTTAAGGGAGACTATCGCGATCTCGTCTATGGCTTAGGTGGAGGCGAACACGCGTATAAGGAAGCGTTGAGAAGCCTAAAGGCCATTTGTTTAAACTTTTAAACGATATTTTGTCAACCATGGGTCAACTTTTGAGTATGTATGAATTTCCTCTCTACAATTCACGTTAACATTACGGTTGGTGCCTTCTGTAAGGTCTCAAGGCAGCTGTGGTAAAGGGTATTATAACCAGTAGTTCTGTGTTGATCGATAGTATTTTACTTGTCAACCACGAGTCCAGTGTTATCATAACGTTTAAACTTGGTTAAACTTTTAAACAGATATGAACCATGAAACCTGCGTTACCCCAGGGTGTGGAACTTCTGAACCGCGTATAATATTTTAACCCCAGAGTTGAAGTTTGTTAAACTTTTAAAGGATATCCTTCATCCATGCGTCAGGGTTTGAGCATCTATAACTTTCTTTTCAACAATTCACGGAAAATTTACTGTTGTTGCCATCTGTTACTTGTGCAGGATGCTCTCGCAATGGAGATATTAAGCATTAGTAGTATACTGACCCATGGCGGTTTAACATGTCAAACCACAATTCCTGTGTTAACTTAGCGGTTAAAGATGGTTAATCTTTGAAACAGGTACTAAAAACGAATCCTGTGTTACCCCAAGGGGTGGAACTTGTTAACCATGTGTCGTTTGTTAGCCCAACGGTTAAACGTGGTTAACCTATTAAAGGATGTCCTTTTTAACCATGGGTCAACTTTTGTGCATCTATAATATCTTCTCAACAATTCAGGGTAAAATTACGGTTACTGCACTCTGTAAAGTTGCCAAGGAAGCCCTGGTAATGAAGCACTAACGATGAGTCCTGCGTTAACTTATGGCGCGTTAACTTGTCAACCACGATTGCTGTCTAACAAAACCGTTCAACTTGATTAAATCTTTAAACCGGCATTAATAATGATACCTGAGTTATCCCAAGACGGTTAAACTGGCAAACTGTGAGTCTAGCGTTAAGGCAAGGTAGTTAGACTAGTGAACCACGTGTCCCGTGATGAGGAAACGGTTAAAATTAGTAAAACTTTTAAAGGATATCTTTTCTACCATGCGGCAAGTTTGTAGTATGTATAAAATTCTTCTCAATAATTCACGGTAAAATTACTTCTTCTTCTTCTTCTTCTTGTACATGTATTACCAAATGCAATGAAACTTGCTAACGATGTTAACCATCTTCTCAACAATTCACGGCAAAATTACGGTTTTTGCCATCTGTAACTTGTCCAGGATGCTCTGGCAATGGAGATATTAACCATTAGTAGTGTGCTCACCCATGGCGGTTTGACTTGTCAACCACAATTCCTGTGCTAACTTAACGGTTAAAGATGGTTAATCTTTGAAACAGGTATTGAAAAAGAGTCCTGTGTTACCCCAGGGGGTGGAACTTGTTTACCATGTGTCCATTGTTAGCGCAACGATTAAACATTGTAAACGTATTAAAAAATATACTTTTTCAACCACGGCTCAACTTTTGTGTATCTATAATTTCCTCTCAAAAATTCACGGTAAAATTACGGTTACTGCCCTCTGTTGGTGGCCAAGGAAGCTCTGGTAATGGCAGCATTAACGATGGGTCCTGAGTTAACTAATGGCGGGTTAACTTGTCAACGACGATTGCTGTCTAACAAAACCGTTCAACTTGATCAAATCTTTAAACTGGCATTAAATATGATTCCTGAGTTATCCCTAGGCAGTTAAACTGGCTAACTGTCTGTCTAGTGTTAACGCAAGGTAGTTAGACTGGTGAACTACGTGTCCCTTGTTGAGGAACGTGTTAAAATTGGTTAAACTTTTAAAGGATATCTTTTCAACCATGCGGCAAGTTTTGAGCATCTATAAATTTCTTCTCAATAATTCACGGTAAAATAACTGTAGCTTCTGTCTGTAACTTGTCAAGGAAGCACTCGTAATGACGTTACTAACCGTGAGTCATCTGTTAGCGCACATCGGTTAAACTTGTCAACCACTGTTCCACTTGTTGCCCAACCGTTAAAATTGTTTAAACACTTACACCGGCATTAGCCAAGATTCCCTGAATTATCCGAAGTTGATTAAAATTGTTAACCGTGAGTCTTTACAACAAGTTGGGTAAACTTGTTAACCATGTGTCCTGTGTTGACCCAACGGTTAAACTAGGTTAAACTTTTAAAGGGTATCTTGTCAACCATGCGTTAACTGTTGAGTATCTATGATTTTGTTCTCAACAATTCCCGGTAAAATTACTATAGCTGCCATCTGCAACTTGTCAAGGAAGCTCTGGTAATGGCTATATTACCCATGAGTCCTGTGTTAAAACATGACGGTTTAACTTGTCAACCACGACTCCTGTGTCAACATAACGGTTAAAGTTGGTTAAGCTTTTAAAGAGGTATTAACTTCGAGTCCTGTGTTACGCAGGGGGTGGAACTTGTTAACCATTTATCCCGTGTTAACCCAACAGTTAAACTTGGTCAAACTACCAAAGTACATTTGTCAACCATGCGTCATCTTTCGAGTATCGATGATATTCTTTTAAACAATTCACTATAAAATTAAGGATACTGCCCTCTGTAACTTGTCAAGGAGCTGTGGTAATGGCGATGTTAAATATGATTCCCGTGTTAAGCCGTGGCGGCTTAACTTTTCAACAACGAGTCCTGTGTTAACATAAGTGTTATACTTGGTTAAACTATTAAACAGCTATTAACCATGAGTCCTGTGTCAACCCAGGATGTGGTACTTCTTAACCATGTATCCTGTGTCAACCCAGAGGATAAACATGGTTAAACTTTTAAACAATATCTTGTCAACCATGCGTAGACTTTTGAGTATCTGCGACTTTCTTCTCAACAATTCACGGCAAAATTACGGTTGCTGCCCTCTGTAACATGTCAAGGAAGCTCAGGTAATGGCGATATTAACCATGAGTCCTGCGTTAACCCAACCGTTAAAATTGGTTAATCTTTTAAAGGATATCTTGTCAACCATGCATCAACTTGTGAGTACCTATGACTTTCCTTTCAACAGTTTGCGGTAAAATTACTATAGCTGCCATCTGTAACTTGTCAAGGAAGCTCTGGTAATGACGATATTAACCATGAGTCGTGCGTTAACCCATGGCGGGCTAACTTGTCAAACACGATTCCTGTTGTAACCCAACCGTTAAACGTGATTAAACTTCATTTCCTAGGCGTTCTCTTCGACTCCTTGGTCATTTCAAACAAGCTGACCGACGATGAATGAACTGGAAGGGAAATGCTCCCGTTAATTCTTCCTGAACTTCCGGGAACGGTGAAACAAGAGGTCGGTCGCTGTGCAGCAGAGTAAGTATTCGCTACGACTCTACGAATTCGTGCAGATTTTTACAATTCTCCAGACGAAACATTTGCTGACATGGATACTGTGAATTAGGTGCATCTTCTCAATGTTTTTATACGCGATATCGACCGCTTTCCAAACCAATCACTAAGCACTCGAAAAACATACGTGTCATCACATCTGGTCAAATGCACCGAGGTTGTCGTTCGACATGACGCCGCTAAGGGATAGATTGGCTCGATGCTGAAGAAATACGTTTAAAACGGCTGATAATGAAGAAATACGTCGAACCCAACAACCAACCTACACTTCCCGTTACGGGCGTGTTGTGGAGAAATCGCTTGACTCGTCTATTTTCGCAACGTACCACCATAATCACCGGGAAGCTACGTAGCGTGTCCTGTACAAAACTTTCTGCCGCTTATGCAACTTTCCCTTACGCATATCTCACTTAAACATCACTTATGTACAGTAAACATTTCTTCACGGCTGTCCGCAACACCGGTCCATATCTCAAAGCACGGAAGCCGGCTGCATCACCGTGCCTGTACTACGTCGGTTGGATGAGGAGATAATCGTTGGCCGAGGAATAACGTAGAAACCAAGAACAAAACACTAATTGTCCGAATTATCGCTGCAGTAGGATGACATGAGCAACGAGATACAATACAGGCGACGTGATTTTCCCGATACACTACGGTTTCACAGTCATAAAGAAATATGTCCGAAACATTGGTGGTAGACTACTTATGATAGTACCCTGAATGCATTAACAATATCCTGCCTTGCAAACAAAAGTTTCTCACGGATTTTCCCCGTTAGATGAAGCCTTTTATTTTTACCAATAAAGTCTAAGCTTTCGGACCTTCTCCTCGGTCCGTCCTCAGTACCAAACAAATTACTTGATCGACTGTCCCATCAGTCCATGGTTCAGCGAGCCCCTAAGCTCAACCATCCGGGGCTGACGACGTCAACTATCAGGTCGAACCATGACCGTCAAGCGACTATCGTCTACCCCAGTGGTGGGCAAAGGGGGCGATTTTGAAGTCCAGGTGGGCGATAAGCGCGAAAGGGGCGATTGGGGCGCGGTGAAGGGCTAAGGGGGCGATATCGCCCCCTTTCCTGGGTGAGGGCGATGAAGCCAAATGGAGCGATATTGTGGTTTTAGTGTTGTTACGGATCTCGCCACGAAGAAGCGGAATCGCCTCGAAGTAGTCACTCGGGGCGATTTACGACTGCGGGTCACGTCAATGCGGCCCGAAGTAGTCACTCGGTTTGCTTTTTCATACTCCACTCCAGCCGCCTTGCGCTCTTCGTCCGTTAACGTTTCCTTGACGATGTTCTTCAGCAATGAATCGTGCTCGTGGTATTTAGCTACCCAGCTTCCGCATTGGGACAAAACGCCAGCCGAAAAGCGATCCGAAAAGCTCCAGAAAAGTTTTTCTGGAGCACTTAAACGGTCTTTTTCCTTCAGTTAAGTTAACCATTGAAAAAGAAAGTAACAATAGTCTCCCATTTCTAGACGTACTTGTGAAAAGGAAGAAGGTTCGCTAAATACTACAGTTTATAGAAAACCAACGCATTCTGACAGATATTTAAATTTCTCATCGCATCATCCAATTTCTATAAAAAGAGGTACAGTAAAAGGCATGGTCGACTGTGCCATACGAATTTGCGACCCTCCATGCTTGTATTCAGAATTAAAATATATAAAGCAAACTTTATTAAACAACGGTTACCCTAATTCGTTCATTACAAGCATAGTAAGGCAATGTTTTTCGAGAAAACGGCCAATCCCGGTGACTAACGATATTCCTGAACGACCCATTTTAGTTGTCCCATATTTTAGTGCAGTGGGTGAAAGAATAAAACGTTTAGGTCGTTCTCTAAACTTCACCGTCCATTTCAAATCTTCGAGTGACATTCGGACGATCGTGAGAACGGATAAGACCAAGGTTCCATTTGACAGCAGACCATACGAAATCACCTGTGGTTGCCACGCCTCCTATATTGGAGAAACGGGCAACACTTTATCCCGCAGGTTTCGTGAACACATGGCGTACGTCACCCGTTACAAGAATGAGAAGAAAGACTCAACGGGTTACATACCGTACGCCGTGGCCGACCACAATCCCGCGCTCCGAAAAAGATCATGGAGGAGGCCATCAACGCTTCCGCGGTCGCGGAGCACGCCATCCACTGGTCACTTGACCCGCGACCGAACATAATCTGCCACGAAAACAGGTTCCAGCTACGGCGGATTAAGGAAGCATTGTTCATAAGGCACAATAGTACGATCAATCGCGACCAAGGCATGGAGATCAGCGAGGTGTGGAATGCAGCTATTAATAACTCCAGATGCTGCACCATACCAATCCGATCCCCACCTTGACCCCGTTTTGTGCGTATAAGATCCCCGAGCGGAATAAATCAATCCCCCTTTCAACACCGCTGACGACGGAACCAGGGCGTTCCGAAAGCTACGATAGGATAAGCGTTCTGACCTGTGATATTTCTAATAATCGCCCATCCATCCGCTGGTGGGGCATTTGCAGCTTTATTACAAGTACTATCCAAGAAACGGGAAAGCTGGATTACCATCACGTTGAAAATACCCATGTTATGCGGATAATCAAGTGGAAGTACTGTACGCTTCAACATGGCGGTTGACATAGTAGCGGATGGAAGAAAGCACGCTACTACACGGACGTGCAGTTCGAAAATAACTAAGTTCACCGTCACTGTGCACGTCCTTAGCGTTCTGGTAAGGTTGAATCGGTTTCTATTAACCACAGGAAATACGCAGTGAGGAAAGGTACGAAAACACGGTACACAAAAACATAATGAGGTTCAGCTGTTAGAAAATCAGAATACAAAACTACTTATGCAAAAAGGATATAAACACAAGCACTTAAGACCCGATGTACTTAAATTCTATGGGCACAAAACGCAATATACGAAGAAAACTGCCTTTAAGCCAGCATAATAGCATACCGAATCATTGAGTACTCGGAGCTGCACTGAGAGGAGGGCGACGAGATGAAAACCATTGGGAGAGATGTTAGCATTCGACGCATGATCAGCAACGCCAACTTCCTCGACCCCTAAAACGCAAACGTGTCCACGAAACAGGAAACAAAGGAACATCGAGCACATGAGCACGGTAAATTAAATTTAGAGAACATCAGAAATTTTAACGTCCACTGGTTGTCACCACTTGACGTCTTTGACACGCTGCGTTAAATGCGGCGCAGAGCGGAACGACGTATAGCGAAACCAACTCGGTCAGGAGATAAGCAACACGAAGAAGAGGTCCGTTCCAACAGCATGCTAATGTCACGAAAACATCACCAGACTTTAGAACTTCTGCAACAGACCTTTAACTTCAGGTATACGCATGCACGCAAGCTTTAACAACCGGCAGTGGAGAGATTCCCGCTGTCTAATCGAGCTGATTAAAAGTATTTCCATTTCTTCCATTACCTCGCTAACTGTCTGCCTAAATTGTACACTGGCTAGTCACTTCACTGAATTCCTCTCTGAAACATGCCTATATCTTCATTTTTTGCACATACAGAAGCGTGCACCTGAAATTTAAGGTTTCCTTTGTGATTTAAGCTTAGGTATAACCGGTAAATAATGGAATAAAGGAATTTTGACTTGTTTAAGTTTCATTGTGTCAAAATACGGCAATATACCGTTGAGAAAACATTTTATACTTTTGCGTAGCTTTCGGCACCTGTCATGGTCACGTCCTCAGTCAGCGCTTCTGAAAGCAGACGTCTCTTTTGTCTGCATTTACCGTGGTAAATGGACATTCGTCGCCTTACTGTTCTTCGATTCGCGTTTAACTGACAACTGCAATGCTAAATCTCAAAAACGTACTTGATATTAATCTGAACATTTAAGAAAAGCTACAATGAGCTGTTCATGTAGGAATATTACGGTTGAAGCACCCATTGAGTTCTGCTTGCTGATACTTGCGAGAACAATAAAAAAACATAACCAGTAGTTGGTTGGTTAGTTATTTTAATGAAAAACATTCCGTCGCCTAAACAAACGTTCTTCATCTTCTCGGTGAGGACGGAATCAAACGATTCCGAATGCTACGAAATAAACCAATCGCACGTTCGCTGTTTCTTCTCTAACATAACTAACCAACCAGGCATTCGATATATTATTTTGGTGTTCACATATGTTGCGGCTACGCCGCAAGGCTCTCTGCGCTATCTATGCACCGATAAGCTAATTCGAAACGTACGCTGACATATTATGGTAAATAGCGCAGATAGTCAGAACCGATTTACATAATCGACGCGTATCGAGAAACTATTTATAGTCAGTTAGTTTTCCGTGACGAACAACGGCTGAATTCTTTTTGCTTCGCCACTCTGTACATACGTGTGTTGACAGTAAAACGTTACATCTTTATGTTGCTGTCACCCAGGAATCCGTCGCTCAGACTCAACCACACAGCAACATCATAGGTATTAGTGAACAGAACTCGACGGGTGCTTCAACCGTAATGTTCCAATATGATCCACCGCCCCGATAAAGAGAACCTCCTCTCAAATGACCTGTTAAAACTAGAAAAATGGATTAGGTAGTGAGAAAGATACGCAAAGGGAGCTAAGCTTTGCTGTCGCTTCGAACAGCCAGAGGAGCGGTTTTTCATAATGAACAACTTATGTTAGATCTTACCAATGCGCGGTGGAATGACAAATTGAAGCGAGAGCGGCGGTAAGAGAAAAAAGCACACAATTCGCGTATTCGAATTAAACCAGCAGCGACCAACCTGTGGTAATCTGAACGTCGTTGCAAATAACTTCGTTGTTCGACTGCACAGGAATTTCCGAAGCCATCGACTTCGACTATTCACTTACAGCTTCATCTGCATGTCCAGGACGAGTAGGCAATCGTACGTCTATCCTGAACATGTCTTACGCATGAATTTCATCAAAACGTTAAGAACACGAGCGCATGCGTTTCCAATGCGTCCGTCCGTTGGGGAGCGCTGCCTTTAGGCATAACATCTAAAAGCACATATTCCATTACGAATTAGAACCAGTGCAATGTATAGCGCGTGTTGATTCGTTAGCAAGGAGTCTCATCTCGTGGGAGACGAAAACAAAAGGCGGATGACGTTAGCTACTACGTCCAGCCATGCCAATGTGCGACACTGATGTATAAGTAAGAAATACAGTCACTTCGACATCACCTTCACGTGGCTCAACTGTCAGTGTTTCCTCATGAGTGTGGGGACGGAATGATGGCTCTTCACTTTGCACGTCCGTCTGCATTTCATCTTCGTAACTGCAACACGGAAGCATATTAGGTGACTGCAAAATTAATGGCAGGTAACAAGCTAAATGCATATGCAATTTGACAGCTACGGCGAATGGGACCCCATCTACAGCAATGGAACAATCTAGCTTCTACCTCGTTGGTGGAAGTGGACAGATCCCAACGGCGCTAGCTTTTCTAGTTAACTGTTTTTCAGTCGAACTCCCAAATTCCAAATATTGGACATAAAAACTGCCATCGGCTTTGCAGCCACATACCAGACACAAGTTCGGCTGGTTTTGCTTATGCCACGTGGGTAGGTCGCAGGTTCCTCGAAAGCTTATGCATCACATTGCAATCCTGACGCCTTGTAGTCCTCGAAGCTCTGAAGGAACGTCGACCTTCAATTAATGCAAGTGTAAAACAAACGATGCCGGAATGTGCCCGCAAACATTAACACAATGCACAACAAAGAGTGTGAAACAATAAAAATACTGTCGCTTGCCTCGAGCTGACACGGAGGTACCCTGCTATCACGCCGTGAGCATTCAAGTTCATTCCGATAACGCAAAGCCCCGCTTTCAGGGAGAGGAAATGCTGAACGGGTTGCCAAGATCGGCTTAATGTCGTCCTACTTAGAGGCTTTCCTTGAGCAACTTACATCTCACGCATCAATCAATCTTTCACAGTAGCAATTACGCAGCTCAACCAAACAAGCCTAACATCTAGGAAAACGTTGCACGATAAAGGCAGATTTACCATTATTGTTCTGGAATCGGAATTTATCCGCAATACAACATCACCAACGTTATGGAAACGCGTCGATCCTGGAAATCGCCAAGAGCGGATGGTAAACGGAAAGAAGCCCACAAAGGCAAACCAGGAGCAGTAAACAACTTAGGTGCCCATCCTATTTAAACGACAAATGCGTTAAAATACGTTTCATAAAGAGCTTAGCCCAAAAAACAAAGGAATGCTTTACAAAAGGAGGCAACTACGGCAACCAAAAGTTGATCACGAAAGAACAGTGTACACTCACGGAATAATGAAGAACGGCTGCTTTGGATCTTCTGTAACATGCAGCGAAATTACCCGTTCCTGATGGAAACTTCACAATCAAAATAGTGGTTTCGGGAAGATCAAATAGAGAGAGAGAGAGAGAGAGAGAGAACAGAATCTGTCACAACAGACGTACTCGGACGGGTGATTGACTACAGACCACAAGGAAAACCATGATTTGCTCTTCCAACCACCATTGGACCAAACATCCCGCTTTGAAGAAGAGTTCCGCCGCAATTTCGGAAGCAAAAGGAGACGAAACAGTTTTCACATGAATCAGAGCTGCCTGTTTTAAGCAATCGCTTCTTGTCAAAACTTTAATTTGCCATCCTCACCGGACGCTTATCCGCAGTTGCCGACCAATAGAAAATTAAACCAATTCAGCTATTTCAAATGTATATACCCGTCTGAAGCATCCGAAGGTTCTTCCTCTTCGTCGGCAACAATGTCAACATCGGAGAGGCACGCTGGGCACGTGAAGTCTAATGTCGAAACAAATGTCTCCAAGCTTTCTTTTTTCGAATCTGGAAAAAAAGGAATAAACATGGGGTTCCAATGGTCAGCTTTTAACACATTATCGAACACTGTTTCGTAGGGCCACTTATCAGCCACGACATCTTCTACGGCCGAATCTGTAAAGCATCTGCGTAAGAATAATCGATCAGTACAACGTGCAAGTCGTACCGTCGTTATGCACTGTGCACACGAGGATTTCCTTAAACACGTTTTCAAACGTCGCAAGATCAGCTTCTCGGGATTCACCTTCCACGATGTCCATTTCGCTTTCGTTTGCTAACACCGTACCATTACAAGCGATCGCATCGTCACTACTTGCACCTGCTTCGCTGGAAGTGCTCGCGGAATCTGATTCTACAATTGCGGAAATGTAATGGCGAAGCCTGCTTGGGCAGCATACCTCCGAGCTCAATAGAAAGATTGCAATCTGAACTGTCTTTATCTGCAGTTATTTCGGAAGCGTCACCAGCAGCATCGTCTAGCGATATTGGCCCGTTAAATTCGCAATACCCTAACGTCAGGAACACTACAAGGAAAACCACGATTTGCTCTTACAACTATGATTAATCTGCTCGGCAAACAATGACAACACGACATCGGTAAGGCCAAGGAGGACCGCCCCAAGCAAGGAGCAGCTGCTACAAGTTCTCACCATCGCCGCGGATACGCAGCCGCAGAATGAGGAGCCGAACGACTCTATTAAAATCCAACTACAAAACTTACCGTGCATACACTACAACTACAAAACTGTTGTAAATTGTTAGTGCACGCAGCACTCACTGTCGGACACACGCAATAAGCTTTTACTAGACACACGAAAGCTAAACACGCACACACCTATCCAAGGCAAGAGAGATAGACACGTTACCCCTTTTATTTGAACACAGGTTCTACATGTTGTTCTTCTTGGTGACTGCTTTTCGTTCAGCGTAGGTCATCTGCAGGCCATAGCCTAAATTCTTCCAACACCCCCTCTTAGGCTATGGGGTCTGCAGTCGTGCCTCGTATTGCACGGCATTTTTCGTGGCGACAGGACGGCAATCCTTTGGTCAGCATGTCAGCAGGCTGCTTTTCACTGGGCGTATAATGTGGTCTGGCGAAAACTGACGTGCCGCTTTCGTACCTGATCATCGTTTTGTATCTCCTATCGGAACGGTTGTGTTGGCCTAGTGTGTGTGTGTGTGTGTTCGTAGAGTGCTGTAGTTTGTGAGTCGTTATCCCCAATAAACGATTTAGTCGAAACATCTGGTCCTCCGTGCCGGATTCCTGCTGTTATGGATTCGAAGTCCCCCGTGAAGAGCCCTTCCGAGAACGAGGCAGCTATGCCGTCTGACACCGCGAAGTCTCGGCGGACGCATTATCGCCGACTCGTTTCCTTGTATTGCAAGAGGATCGAAGCGATACTAGCCGAGCAGGGTTCTCGACGCTTGGTCGAGGCATTACTTCGACGGGCCCAAGACGCGTTCGAATGTTCAGAGAAGCTGAACGAAGAACTGACGTGCGACTTGGATGCGGAAGAGGCGGAAGCGGAGATCGAGAAGCAGTTGAATTATTTGCAGAAACTGGAGCAAACAGCGGAAGCCGTTGACAGGTTTTTATGGCCGCGAGCGAACGAATCGCTCTGCAACGTGTTGCAAATGGAAGGTGATAACGACGGAAGCTCGGTAAGCTCAGACGATACAGCAACGCAGTGCACTAAGTCTACGCACACCGAAGCGCATGAGTCAGCGCGAAACGAGATGCGTCAGCTCAATGCAGAGAAAGGCGCGGCGCTTCAAGTTGGACACTTGCCAACTTACGCTACGATGACAGACGACGCTCCGGATCGATGGATCGACGAATACGTTGCGGGTCATGTCATTCCGAACGTCCGTCACGGCAATGGTTGTCGTAGAAGCACCGTCAGAGCGGAAATGGATCCATACGACGGTACAGCATCTAAGTGGTTTTCATGGATAGACCTATTCAAAGCGTTGGTCCACGACACTGCAATGTCTCCAGCCGAATAGCTGGCAGTGCTTCGCAGTAGCCTTAAGGGAGACTATCGCGATCTCGTCTATGGCTTAGGTGGAGGCGAACACGCGTATAAGGAAGCGTTGAGAAGCCTAAAGGCCAGTTGTGGCAGACGAGACGTTATTCGTGCCGCTCACTTGCAGGCCTTGGAAAGATTGGTACCGGGAAAAAGTCCCAGCCAATTGAAGCGCTTTGCCGAGAGGGCGCGAACTCACTTGTTTGACCTCAGTCGGTTAGGTGAAGTTGCGTACGTGGACATTGTGGACCGCTTAGTGGCAAAACTGGCCCTCCAAGACCGACTGGCCTGGCATGAAAAATGCCAACGTGAAAATGAACGGTTCAGTTTACGAAAATTCGGTCGTTGGTTATGTAATCGTGCAGTGGCATATGTTACGCCAATAGTCCACCTGATGTTTAGACGGTTAGGCATTATCGCTGATGACGGGGTGTGAGCGACCCCGAAAGCTCCGAGTTTTTGTGATGATTAATTAAACGGTGTCACTCGTATAAATCTGGTATGACATGTATAACTACACCGTTACGAAACATCCTGTATTTAACTACATCAAACGTGCTTACGACGCACAAATGCTCAGATTGACTCGAAAATTGGAAGACACCTACATTCGATTGAAACTGACAAAAGGTAAATTGACTTTCCTTCTCAAATGTAGAGACTACAACATCCTACCCAAGACGTTCAAGCTAAAATGGGCTCATTCACACAACACTCGTAATACCAACATTTTGACCCATGCTGGCTTCCTATTACTAAGAAGCACAATCAGAGAGCATAGAAGTCTCCTAGCTTTTCTTAAAGAAGAATTTGAGTTCCTATCTTCCCGGTTGTCGATAGAGATGGATCAACAGACATGGTATCTATTGAATCGTCATATCACATCTACTGGGTTGTCAGCCTACAATGCACAGAAATTAGTGCTACAAAGGAAGTTCAGTAGCCTTCTTTGCAACCAAGATCTGGAATTCTGGAACAAGAAATGGAATGGTAGAAGGCAACGGGATGAATTAGACAAGATCGTCGTAAACTTGAGCTCACAGCTTCTCACTGAAGACCAAAAGACCGTACTAGCTAAAGGCCTAAACTTTGTACCCACCCCGAAAACTCCACCGATTCTGGACATAATAACCTCAGTGGAACATAGCCTTTCCACAGTGGAACCTAGTAAAGCTATTGAGATTAAAGGTTCAATAGCTAGCTTATTATACAACTTACCGAAGCCGAAACCCAACATCAATAGAAACGAAACGAAGATCTTACGTGACTTAAAGCTGAACAAAGACGTTATCATTACCAAGGCTGACAAAGGAAACGTAGTAGTTGTATTGGATCGCACAACTTACATGCAGAAAATGTCGACAATGCTATCAACTAACGTTTACAGACCAATTCAGATTGATCCTAGTGAGTCGATAAGGAAGTCGTTGATTGGTCTTTTAAAAGAATTTGCTTCTGAAACAGAAGATAAGGAACTGAAGAGAATCACCAAACACCTACACTTTACCAGCAATTGTCACATCCCGGAGCTATACGGTTTACCGAAGATTCATAAACCTGACATACCACTTAGACCGGTAATATCGACGGTGAATAGCATTACATCTAAGCTATGCACCTACCTTAAGAACATCATACGTCCAATAACCGGAAAGAGGGAATCACACGTGGTGAACAGCAAAGTTTTTTGCAATGAGCTACGAAACTTACGTATCTCAAACACTGACATTTTGGTTAGCTATGATGTCAAAGATCTGTTTACTAGTATTCCGATGGATTACACCTTGTCGAGACTTGAACAGCTTCTTAGTAACGATGCAGAGCTCAAAAATAGGACTAAGCTAAACCCATGCCACATAAGAAGACTAACATCCTTCTGCATGCTTGAAGCAAACTATTTCCATTTCCAAAGGAATTATTTCCAGCAACAGCACGGTGCTCCTATGGGTAGCAGCCTTTCTCCTGTCATAGCAGAAATCTTCATGGAAGGTTTAGAGGAGTTGGCCTTCTCAGGAGCGGATACGGTGATTAAACCTGGGTTTTTCAAACGGTATGTGGATGACATTTTTGCGATTATAAAGCAAGGGGAAGAAGAAAGATTTCAGACATATCTCAATAGCTTATTCCCTGGGCAAATTATCTTCACGATAGAAAAGGAGAAAAATGGATCTCTTCCGTTCTTAGATACGTTGGTAATAAGACAGGAAGACCACGTGAAACTGACAGTCTACAGAAAGGCAACACACTCGGATAGATATCTACATTTCTCATCCCACCACCCTCGTTCTGTGTTCAGAGGAATAATTAACGGGATGGTCGACAGAGCTATGAACATATGTGACAAGGAATTCTTAGAACCAGAACTAATGCACATAAGTGAAACACTCCACAAAAATGGATACCCTAAGAAATTCATATTCTCGGTGATGGAGAAACGGGTGAACCAAAATCGGGACAATGAAATAAATACTCGAAGAGATGTTACTCTAACCGTCCCATACTACCAAGGCCTGGGTGAAAAGATCAAACGAATAGCAAAGATGATAGGCTTCGAAGTTTATTTCAAGAGTTCACCGAATTTGAGATCTCTCTTACGAAACGATAAAGTCAATATCCCGGAAAGAGAAAGACAAGGCATGGTATATGCAATACAGTGTGATTGTTCGAGAATATATGTTGGGGAAACCGGTAATAGTGTCCTCCATAGATTCAAGGAGCACTTAGCAGGAGTAAATCGTTACAACAATGCTAAGGCTAGACTAGATGGAAATACGATCATTCGAGGTAGAGGAAGAAGACAAACACTCGACCCACGAACGGTTATGGAACAAGCAATCAATGCTTCAGCAGTGGTAGAACACGCGTCCCGATGCACTGGTTCCTTGCACCCTATACATATTTGCAGTGAATCGAACTTCACACGACGGAAGATAAAGGAAGCCTTATTCATTCGAAACAATAACACCTTCAACCGTGATAAGGGTGTTGAAGTCAGTGAGATTTGGAGGGAGGTCATCCACCGATATAGTTGTTGCAAAATACCACAACGTGTTATTCAAGATCCTGAAGTAGAGGAAAGACGCAATACAGAAACCACGGATGCATAAAATAGAATGTTGAGTTAGCTGAATATGGGGCACAAAAAAACCATTTTGTAGCTTTAAAAGAAACTTGGCTAAAAAGTGCCTCAGTTTAAAGTAGTGTTTTAAACCAATTGTTACGCCAATAGTCCACCTGATGTTTAGACGGTTAGGCATTATCGCTGATGACGGGGTGTGAGCGACCCCGAAAGCTCCGAGTTTTTGTGATGATTAATTAAACGGTGTCACTCGTATAAATCTGGTATATCGTGCAGTGGCATATCAGAACGCTCACGAGCTAGCAGCGGAACAAGCTTTAGGCAGCGGAAGAGAACCTCCAGAGAGGAACGTCCGCAGCCAAGCCAGGACTCATACGACGACGTCTCAGGATAAGCAAGATAAACGATGTTTTAGCTGTCCAAGGAGACATCTACTAAGCGATTGTGCCGACTTCAAGAGGTTGGAAGTCAATCGTCGATGGCAATTGGTCAGAAAGAAGAAACTCTGCTTTACTTGTTTACGATCTTCACACCGCTCCATGGAATGCAAGAGGCCAAGGCCATGCGGTATACATGGTTGTCCCGGTACTCACCACGCGCTCCTGCACCATCAACAGGAAACGACGCAGGGAAATGAAGCCCACGTTAATTCTTCGCGCTCGAAATGCGGACAGGTAGCGTTGGGTGTCATAACGGTTAACGTACTCGACCGTAACGGGACCAAAGTCTCAGCCAACTTGTTTTTCGATGAAGGAAGCGACAAAACGTTCGTCCGTGAAGGACTGTTGAACAAGCTACAGTTTGATGATCTGAGAACTGGGCAGAGATCGCTCATGACTCGTGGATTTAGTGGCGTTAAGCGATGGTTCAATTCCTCGCAGGTGAATCTGACCATTGAATGGATGGATAGCAAAGCGCGATTTGACGTGCTAGCCAACACGGCTCCATCCCTTTGCGACCCCATACCAGCGGTCCCCTGGCCGAACATCAAAGGTCGATGGAAGCATTTAGCCGACCTGCCCTTGGTGGAATCGAAAAGCAGGATCGACATACTTTTGGGTCTGGATAACGCAGAGCTCATGTCGGCCACTGAGTCCCGGTCAGGTGAGGCAGGCGAGCCGGTCGCTATGAACACCGCTTTAGGCTGGATAGCAAGAGGGGTAATTGGCGATGGACGGAATCCTTCAAGAGCACGAATGAATTTGTCCATTACCACCGGAGACGAAGACTTAGCCGCTCAATTTCGACGATTCTGCGATACAGAAGCCTTCGGCACCGAAGGACGAATTCCCAGGAAAATGGCGCCTGAGGACGAGTTAGCGACGCAGATTGTTGAAACCGGAACCAAAAAACTGGAAGTGGGCTTCGAGGTACCGCTATCGTGGCGGCAAGCTGAACCGAATCTCCCATGCAACAGGCCCCTAGCCGAGGTCCGGCTCCAAGCGTTACTGCGCCGTTTCGAGAAGGATCCGAGCTATAAAGCCGACTACGAAAAGGTAATGGAAAAGTATTAGTCGGCTGGATACGCCCGCGAGGTAACGGACGAAAACGAACTCGGTATCGAGGAACAGTATTTTCTACCGCACCATGGCGTACGTAAGAAATCGTCGGAGGTTCGGAAGCTAAGGATCGTGTTTGACTCATCAGCTGTGTACGAGGGTCGAAGCCTAAATAGCGCCTTGCTGACTGGGCCAGCCTTACAGAACGAACTTCCACTCGTGTTGCTAAAATTCGGCGAAGGAAGCGTCGCCTTCGCGGCGGACATAGAAGCTATGTTCAGTCGTATACGCCTGCGCCCTGAGGACGCCAGGTACCATCGATTCCTTTGGAAAGACCCGGAGTTGGAACGAGTGAAGGTATTCCAAATGGACCGTGTAACGTTCGGAGATACCTGCTCTCCCTTTATCGCTTATAAGTACTATCATGCGTACTGCTCACGAATTCGGCCAAGGTCGGGAAGAGGCGGTACGAGCGATTCAAAATAATCTGTATATAGATGACTACCTGGACAGTGCGCGTACAACTTCGGAAGCCATTGCCCGTGCTCGAGATGTGCAGGACATTTTGGGAAAGGGCGACGTTCATTTGACAAAGTGGATTTCGAATTGCAAAGAATTAATGGAAGCCCTCTGTGGCGACTCGTCGTTACTGACCTTTGCGGAAGAGTATCACCTCGGGGAGGACACCATTGACGCCAAGGTGTTAGGGATACGTTGGAGACCGCATGATGATGTGCTTGTATTCCACGTTGATCTCGGTGAAACGGTTTTCACGCGGTGTGGACTGTTAAGCAAGATGGCGAAGATCTATGATCCACTGGGGTTGCTTTCTCCTGTCATAACTCGAGCGAAAATGATGCACCGGCAGTTGGGACTTTGCGGATTAAATTGGGATGACGACATCCCTGCCGACCAGAAGAAATGGTGGAACTATTGGATAGGACAGCTGGAAGAGATAAAATCGCTCTCGATTTCCCGCTGTCTGTTCCCCCGTGAAGGAGAGATAGCGTTTTCCGAACTGCATACCTTCGGTGACGCGTCAGAAGAAGCCTTCGCGGCAGCTGTGTACCTTTGGAACGTCTACAAGGACGGAGACGTGACAGTACGAATTGTAATGGCCAAGACAAGATTGGCGCCCTTGAAAACCGTATCGGTCGCACGCCTGGAGTTGCAAGCAGCGTTGCTCAGCGCCAGGCTGACGACGTACGTAGGAAGTGGCCTTACAAGACCGATCAAAAGACGTATATTTTGGACGGACAGCTCGTGTGTGAGGAATTGGATCCGTTCTCCGGCAGCGCATTACAAACATTGGAGAAA